>JASDQU010684033.1:13308-45238 GCA_032191745.1 Picea mariana | reverse complement strand
AACACGATATTTAATTCTCCTTTTGATCTCTAGAATCTATCCCTGTCATTGATCTGGCGATTGAGCAACCGAAGGTCACGACTTAATCTGACTTAATCTAATATTTTTTTAGATAAACCACAATCGTCGATATTTGGGTTTATGAGATCTGACGATCTAGACCAATTGCGGTATTAGAAATGGTGAGTTGTTTAATTCTTCTTTCACTCTCCGCAATTCATCCATGTCGTTGATCTGGCTCATAGATCTGACAGTCATGATCCTCCAACGGTACTCAAGCCCATGGTGACTCATATGACTCACATATGTAATATTATACAACACGGTCAATTTCTTGATCGGACGGTTGCTGAGGCTTCTCACCCTGAGCTTACACTTTTCCTTCTGAGCGTTGATCTATGCATATTGTTTGCTTCTCCTCCTGATCTTATTCTTTTCCTGTTCACCATCGTTTTTGTTGTTCTTTCCATCAATGAAAAGTACACTCTTCCTATAAAAACATGCCAACATTAATTCCCCCCTACAAAGAACCTAACACATCTATAATTCCACATTCTCGAAGTTATTACACTAGGCAACATTGATTCACCATGGGTTGAACATAGCATCACGTATGGATTTGATGAATGTAACTACGCATGCCATCCTTCCCAAGGCACAACCAACTTGTTTTCATTGAATATTTCATATTGAATGATGTACCCAGTTAATAACCACTAGATCTTAGATTTAGGGGATTAGTATATAGTTTATCTCCCCATTTTCTAACAATTCTCTAGGGATTAGTTTAGTTTCTAAATTATCCCATTGATCTTCCTTCTCATTAAATTCACACTTTATGTGTAAGAATGAGATTTTTTCAAAAAAACGAAACTTGAAAGATTGTAAGTGATTATGGAAACAATATTTTTTTATCTTAGTCTCAATTATATTGGATTGAGCGAAAATTTCTTTCATGATCAACATAGAGTCTCCAAATACCATTAAACATCTAATGCCTTCCTCCTTGGTGACATAAATACCACACCACAATGAGTATGTTGACGCTATATTATTTAAAATATTCTCAAGGCCCTAAGAATAATGGGCTATCTTATTTTCTCCAGGATCATGAAGGATCCCTCTTACACCTACCACCCTCTATATTGTTATATGAATTTTAAGAAATTTACATGTGAATGTTTTGTGAAAGTGGATATGGAAAAAACAATTACATTGTTTCAAAATTTTGTACATAACAAAACTATTAAAGTGGCATAATCTAACATGTAATATAAATTACCTTTCATATTATATCCGAAGAATGTTGAAACAACAAACCCAATTTATTGTGTTTTTTCATGGACATTAATAATTTTGACATTATACCTAAAAGTAAACTTTGGAAAATCTAGGGATACCTAAGGGTCCATTATGATTTTAGGGCTACAACAATAATATTGTACCAAATGACCATTTCCAAGTATAGAAATAATGAGGGTGGGTAGGAAGAAGTGGGAAGAAATTGATTCCAAAATCAAAGTTAAGAAAGGTTGGTATTCTCTCCCTATTCTATTTATCATTTAGGATGATCTAGAGGAATGTTTGGAGTAATCATGTTGTGTAGGAATGACCATGGTGGGAGTTTTCATTATCCTCATGTTTTGTGTAGATTATAATATTTCTCTAGTAAGGATTCCCTTTGACCTTGATAAGCATCTCAAAATTCTTGAATAATTTTGCACTCACTCTATGATGACTATGAACACAAATAAAAAAAAGGTAATGATCATTAATTCTAGGCAAAGAACTTACCATAACTTTATCTATGACAATATTAACTTGGAAATTTTCCATTCATATAAGTATCTTGGACTTTACCTTTACCATGATTGGAATTGTAGTGTTGCAAGTAGAATTAATTGAGAATGGAATGCTTAATTTTGTCTCGAAAACAATCACAAAGAAGAAAAATTTACATTTTGGGAGAAAATTAAAGTACATTGTGAAACATATATTCTTAATTATATCTTGTAGATATTAGATTTTGTGGTGACTATTTAGTTAGTCCTTGTGGATCCCTCATTAAATTGCACAAATTCATAATTATGCCTAATACATATCTAATCATGCCTTATAGATCCTTAATCACTATGTTTAGATCTATAATTACGCCTTCTATAAATTCCTTAATTAGAATTTGTATATCCTTAATTAGGCCACACAGATCACTTATTGGGACTTAAAGATATAATGAAGTCCTCTTGATCCAAATATGACTAGAATGTGAATGAAAGGTCTAATAAAGCTTCATGTTCATGTTTGTCATCAGTATTGTTTCACCTTTAAATACCAACAATTTCATTTAAAATATCTATTTAATCATGGAAATGTTTATTTGTGTCTAAATATGCTAAAATGTGTTATGATTACGATAACATGGGTAACAATGTTTCTAAAAACATCAAAATTTTAAACGTTTTCATGCAACTCTAATCCAAACGTATATTGAGCAATATGATAAATTGTGAAAATATACACACTAAAAAAATATGGGTTCAAGGATTACCCCATGCTCAATTAATGAAGGAAATAAAATCAAATAGAGGTTCTAATGGAGTTCTCTTCCTTTTAAAGTGAATTAAATTAGTTAATGTTGGTATGAAGTTTGTAGTTTTGTTGGCGCAAAAGTGATCAGGCCAGGGTCCTTCTCAAGTTACCAACAAAACGTACTGATGTAGTCTAGTGTGCTGGCATTTTCATCTTCCCGAGAGGGAAGAAGTCTCATCCGAAGCACAATCGAGATGAATAGGATAGGGAAGGATAAGGAGAATACTCAAGTCGATCCCCAAAGTATCACGATTCCTATTATTCTTGTGCAATATGGTTTAAACTTATTGGAGTTTTGAACATATCCTAACTAAGAATGGAGGAACAGAGTTGCGTCGACATTCATATCAAAGGCTAAATACACAATATATTTTCAAAATAATTGGGTCTCCCTCTATATTATCATATAATAGGTATCTTCTCAAGATAAACAACAAGTGCTTCTCCATCAGTGCGAGACAAGGTTATCGCAGTCCCTTGCTCTTTTCAACCCTACAATACTACTTGACTCTATTACATTATCAGTCTGGTTCCTAACCCAAATTTCAAGATTTAGCTTTGCTAATAACAACAGTAAGTCGAACTAGACTCAGAATTGGACTTGACCTTTCCCAACCTGCCTAAGCTTAATCATGAACCATAACAACAACAACAAGCAACCAGCAAACCGACAGCCCTTTTACAATCATATTGATCCCATATATGTAACCTGATCTAGGCTTGCTCATTGAGAACCTTAGATTTCTTTTTTCTTCTTGATTTGGTTGAAACCTCTCTCTTCAAAACTAGTGTTGCATTGTCCTTCCAACTTTTTTTTGTTCTAATTATTTCCTATTATGCATTCCCTTTTCTCTGCTTTGTGTTCCTTACTTTGGTTGGTTTTCTAGCTCCAAAACAGCTTGTGCAACTTTTGTTCACCAAAATGAAGCTCTGAACTAACTTGTGCAACTTCTATTCATCAAAACGAAGGGCCCAATAGGTGCCGACCACAATCCTTGACTTGCCTCGAGTCAAGTCTTTAACTCTTTCGTTGTCTCTGGGTTGGCTTATTTTCTTTCCTTGCCTTATTCTTCCAAGTTGTTTCCACTTCCAACATGGACTGTTTCTTATTTAGCTACTTCAAACGAAGGGCCCAACTTAGGAACTAGTTCCACAAATTTCTTCTTGACTTCATGGAAGTTCTCAACTTTGTCCTGCCACTTGCTGGAAAGCATTGAAGCTTTAGAAACAAACTATTGAGTTTCACATGTGGTGAACTCATCTGGCTTGGATGCAGCGAGGGAATTCCATTCTGAGTCATCTATAGCATCCACTTGGTAAATCTATATGTAAGAGGCTTGGACTACTGGTCGAAATTAATGGATTTCTTTCTTGGACAATGTTTGAGCTTCAAACATTGCATCCAAATCACTATCCACTTGCTGAATTTCGTCAAACTTTGATTTTTGTTCCAGTGGATCTAGTGCTTTGGATACTTCTTCATTGAGGGATTGGATCTTTAAACATAAGTCCTCCATTGTTTGGTGGCATCGTGAGATTATTCCCATCTATTCAATGATCTCCTTGAAGATCGTGGTGCACTCCATAGTACTTTTATGCAATGTTACTATGGCATTGTTTCCTTCCAAAACAACCTTTTCCAATTGTTCTTTCAAATTTCAGGGTTGTAGTTCAGCTTCTAACTTTCTTTCCCACAACTGCACTTATAAATGGGCTATGGTCATCTTCTTTCCACCCCCAAATAGACGGCCAAATAGAGGTCGTGAATCGAATTATTGTGCACATCATGCGCATGTACAACTCTAAGCATCCACATACATGGGATGAGAGTCTCCCATATGTTCAACACAGTTACAACAGGGATCTCTAAAGCTCCACTGGCCATAGCCCATTTCAGGTGGGGATGGGATTCCAACCCTTGGGTCCCATTGATGTTGCAGTACACCTTTCCACCACACATGCAGACTCTTCCCATGTTCAGTATTAGACCGAAAAAATCACCAGATTCATTGAGCGTATTCATCACATCTGCAAACAGGTCTAGGATATTTTGCAGAAATCCAATGCTAAGTACAAGCAGTGCCCTAATCAACATAGGGTACCGCACTAGTTTCAGGTTGGAAAAAAAGTCTAGTTACATTTGCATAAGGTGTGTCTCACAAGGCTCCATCAAAATCTTCACCCACTTTGATATGGGCCTTATACTATCACCAAGGTTGTGGGTAGCAATGATTTTGATCTCAACACTCCACCCTTCCTTGGCCTACACCCAGTTTTCAATGTGGACCTCCTTAAGCCATATTTTCCACCATTATTGGACACCTTAGAGATTGCAGAACAATTGACACCAACAGAGCTCAACCCTGAATACATGGAATAATCATACACTGATAAGATAGTGGACACACAGGACAAGGGCACTTGCCAGCAGAGGATCCATCTTTATCGGGTTGTCAAGGTAGGGAATCTCCTCCACCAAGGCAAGTGGATCACTCGAGGTCAAATCCAACAGAATTTTCCTCACCTGATTGGAGAACTCAATGCAATGGAGAAAATTTCTTCCTAAGGGGGGAGGATTGATCCAAGTGGATATTGGTGGCCACCCACCTTTTCCAACTATCTCATCTTGTCCTTTTTTAGTTCAAAACGTTCTTCTATACTTCTTTGTAATTGTGGGTTCTACACTTATGGGGTTGTATGAAGCCCTACACATATTCCAAGTGGATATTAGTGGCCTCTCACCTAATCCAACTAGCTTGTTTTTTATGTTTTCATGTCAACACATCTTGTTGTACTTCCACAACTATTTTGGATCCCTAAACAATGTTTTTTTGGCTCGCCATAGTCAAATTATAGACGGAGTCTGAGTTTGATGGTCTAATGTGTATTTTTCTGACAGAACTTTCCAACAAGCTATCACGTGCCTAAAACGAAGGTCGTATGCAAAATTTACGACCCCCAAAAGTTGAGGTACCAACTTACCCATAGGGGCCCACATGACTTTTGGTGTTTCACCTCCTAGGGTTAGCTTTTTGGATATCTAGGATTTTGGAATTCATGAGTAATATCAAAAATACTTCTAACGCCTCATTGTAATCAGTCTACTTAGATGGATGCACGTCACAGCCACATCTGTTCTCAAATATAACTACCACCATTCTAGCAAGTGTTTTAGTTTTCCAATTTTATAGTTTAAGCCTATTTCATTTATTCAATAAAAGATATTGTTCACTGGATATCTATGTTATTCTTCATATATCTGTGTTTATTGTATTCAATTTGTTAATCAATTCGTTTCGCTCCTAAATCCATATCATTGGTCAACTAGATGAGTTGGGGGTCAGGGTCACAACTGGGGAGAGGAGGACTTCACAGATTATGATAGGTTGCAGACTACTCAAAAACAGAGGGTAGCTGAGATAAGCAGTGATTATTTCCTCTGGATTCACAAGATATTATAAATGGGATAACTAGAAATCCCTGTAGTCGCTCATAAAGAGGCACGTAGTTAGGCCACGGATGCAATCTCATGCTTAGGTGTCTGACGAGACTGATAATGGGGTAAAATCCATAAGGTGATCTTGGCTTTAGTAAACAGACTGATAGGGATTTGGTCGAACTGAGGGCTTACTATTTTAACTGTTGAGAATCCTAGCGGGGATATTGATGGCATCCACATGTATCATGCAATTATGGTTTGATGGAACGTTCCGACGGGTTACTGTAGCTACCATAAAGGGTATGACTAGATAGGATGCAAATGGTACGTGGCTGTGATATAGTTTGGATTCTCCGACGGGGATGATTTTAGGGGCTAAATTTCGATAATGGGCTAATTTTCCATGGTTTTTCCCAAAAACGATTCTCTATTCTAAAAATAATTCGCCCAAATTCTATGGGATAAAATTATTTTACCTTAAAAATCACCAAAATGTTATACAACCTATATAAAATCCTTATAAATTTAAATATTTTTACAAAAATATCACCAAACATTTTATAGTTGGCATATGAAGGATTAGTAATATTCGCCAAGGTTTCTACATTTTAAAAATAAATTTTCATCCTTAAAATCATCCCTAATTCTCCCCCAATTCGCTCCCCCCTAACCACAGTTAAGGTCTTTGTCATGTTTAACGACCTTATTTGATGTAATGGTGACTCATCCAACCCTTTGTGGATGAGTAAGATTTTTTGCACATAAGTAACACTTAGATGGAAAAAAACATATGTCATTGCGCCACTACGCACACTCCAACGTTATTATATGTATTAAAGAAATTACAAAAAATAAAACTCTAACTACTGTACAAGCTCCCTTGGACTGGAGAAAAATTCCTTTGGTTCAAAGATGAGAAATTTAGGGCTTTGGGTGGGCGCTATTCACCCAACCTGGTTGAAGGATACCGTCAAGTTGCACTAGCTTGATTGCACCAGTGTGTTGTATTTCCGTAACTATAAATGGACCCAACCAATGCATGAACAAATTTCCAGGATGCTTATGATACTAAATGCCACAAAGTTGTATTGTATCCCCTTGTGCAAATATTTTGGACTTAATTTGCCTATCATGCCAAGTTTTCTATCTAGTTTTCTGAACTGATGGATGGAAATATACTAAAAATCTCGCTTCCTCAAGTTCCTGCAAGCCTGCAATCCTTTGTGCAATCGATTCATCGTCTGTCATCTGTGTAGCCTTTGTTATATAGAGACTAGGGTAATAAAATCTACAGGTACAACAACTTTCTTCCCATAAACCAGCTGAAATGGGGTATACCTATATAGCTTCTTTTGTCAGTCCTCTTTCTAGAATTTTATTGAATTCCTCCACAATACCATTAGCTTGTGGGTGATAGGGACTTATCTTATGGTGATTTTTAAGGAATTTTGTTGTCAACTTTGTGATTGTGCTACTAATAAAGTGACTACCTTGATCATTGGTTGGACTTCTAGGGCATCCAAACCGAGTAATGACATTTTCAAAAATGAATCTAACAGTTGTATATGTCGAACAATATTGAACTACCTCTGTTTCGGCACATCGTGTGAGGTAATCTATTGTGGTAATGATGTATCTAGCCTTTGAATTCTTAGCCAACAGATTGATTGATCCAATAAAGTCAACAACCCATTTCTTAAATGCTTGAAGTGCTCTAACTAGCTGAAGGGGTAATTCATCTGTACGTGATGGCTTCCCTACTCTTTGGTAGGTGTCACAAGATCTAGCATATGCTTTAGCATCTTTAAATAATATATCCCACCATAATCTAGCTTGAAGTACCTTTTTTGCGATGTCTTTACCTCCAACATGTCCTCCCACAACTCCATTGTGTCATTCCTACAGGATATATTCCCTTTCGTGGCTCAAGACACATCTCCTGAGGATGTTGTCTAGTCCCAATTTGTAAAGTTGTCTCGCAATCAGTTGGTAGTCTGCTGCTCGAACCACCATATTTATTTTTTCGGTTACAGAGTAAGTTTTTGGGTAGGTCCCTGTACTGAGGAATAAAACAATGTCTTCCAGATACTGTTGGATGGCCTGAATTCGGCATAGATCCACATCTGGAAGTTGATCATCCATTGCACCACCACTTTCCCCTGACTCCAACCTGGAAAGGTGATCTATACCTACATTGCATCTTCCATGTTCGACAATTACTTAAAATGAAAAATCCTGAAAGAGAAGTATCCACCTACAAATCCTTCCTTCAAGGAATGGTTTATTGACTAGGTACTTCAACGCAGAGTGGTCAGTAAAAAACTTGAAATGAGAGCCTAACAAATAGTGTCTAAACTTTTGTAATGCATAAATCATATATAGAGCTTCCCTTTTAGTGGTTGTGTAGTTGTGTTTGGCTTGTGAAATCTTTCTGCTGGAAAAACAGATAGGGTGGTCCATATTTCCTTCCCTTGGTTGCGCTAAAATGGCTCCTAGGGTGATGCCTAATGCATCCACATGTACATGGAATTCAATTTCCCAATTGGGGAATATCAAGATAGGTGCAATACTTAGTTTTTATTTGAGGATGTCAAATGCTTTGTCACATTCTGGTGTCCACCGAAATATTTCGGACTTCTTCAACAATTTTTCTAGAGGTGTGGTGATAGTTGCATATCTTCTGATGAACCTATGGTAATATCCTGTATGTCCCAGTGTTGAGTGCAATATATTATCACTTGTAGGTAACAACATGTTCTGAATGACCGCAAATTTATTTGGGCCTACCAGGACTCCTTAGGTTCAGAGGATGCACTGCCTTAGAAGATTGCCATGTGGTATGCAGAGGATTCACTACCTTACGTTCATAGATATCTGCAATTCCTGACATCTGTCAAACATTAACCGAAGCATCCCTACATGGTCCTTTAACAGGATGTATACTATCCAATCATCCATGTATACCTCTACAAACTTGTGGATGAACTCTCAAAATGTTTCTATCACGATCCAAGAGAAGATTGTAGGGGGATTATTTAAACCAAAGGGAATTACACTGTATGTGAATGTTCCCCACTCAGTTATGAATGTGATATTCTTCTTGTCTTCCTCTAAAATTATGACTTGGTGATATTCTGAGAATCCGTCTATAAATGAATAAGATTCTTTTTCCCACAACTTGATCTAACACTTCATCACTGAAAGGTGTTGTAAACGGATCATGCACACATGAAGAATTAAGACTTATATAGTCCACACAGACTCAAATGTCTTTTGTATCCTTATTTCTCTAGATAACTATGGGGCCAATCCACTCTACTTCTTCGATCGGGAAACTAAGTCCTTCCTCCATCATTTTGTCTACTTCCTTCTTGACCTTCTCTTTTATTTTGGGATTAGGGCGGTATGGTTTGTGTTTCACAGGTTTTGAATCATTTTTTAACTTGATCTTCATTTTTTCGAATGGCTCCTTTTATACCTTTCAGTTCTGAAAACGTTTTTGGGAATAAATATTCATAATCCCGCAACAAGATGCAGAATTCATTCATAGTCTGATCATCCCAGTAATATCCTTTGGAAGTTATCTTAGGATTCTATGTAACCCCTATGTTAAATTTTCGCAAATTCATTGGATGGTTATAGGAGCTACAGATGTGACTAGGTACAGTATCTTGAATCTCTCTACTACCTTCGGTTTCTTTAATAGTTAAGTTTATGAGTTATTCTAGGTCATTGGGTTTTTCCAAGTTCTTATCAATTTTACAGCAAGATATAGGTATCTTATCAAATTTGTGACTCAGAATAGACTGAAGAAATTGAACATGGTCAACAACTACTAATGGGTTTGATCTATTATTGCAAATGTCAGTAAAAATAATTTCTCAGATTCTTTGAAGGACTGTGTTGAGCTCAAGGTATTTACGTGTGAAGGATAAGTCCTTGCAAAATTGGTCTTTTAAGGTCTGCCAAAAACTTGTTTTTCTTCTGGTCTCTTCATGTATGTACCTAGTTTTTGGGATTAGACCCAATGAGTGGAGAAATACCTAAACCCATAAGTGAGAAGGTACTTCCACAACTTGCCACTATTTTATACAATGCTTAATAAGCACTTTGGGGTTAGACTGTCCATCGAACAATTGTGCATCTTCAAAATATATATGCATTTCTTCTTCCAGATGATCTCTACTTTGGAATCAGCATTGGATGTCTTGCTTCACATCTTCCCACTTAATAATAAAGGCTCTATGAGTGGCCCACCATCTAGTGGGGGTATCCTGCAAGGCTAAGTCAAGAAATGAGATCCTTTGATCTGTCGCTATTTTCTCTTCCATGATGGTAAGAAAAATATCTACCTCCGAGGTACCATCATATGTTGGGTGTTCCCTAACCTCGGTTCTAATCCATCTAGTTGCTCTGATAGTTGTGCATCGTCTTGATAATATTTTGTATGAACCTTGCTACCAACTGTCAAACGCTAATTTTGAATCCTTGTCAACAGACTGTATGATTCTTCAACTTATCGATCCATCTGCAGTGGGATTTATTTAATCCAGTCTCGTTCCTGTTGTTATGGTGTATAATTGGTCAAGAGAATGTGATTCCATATTTTTATCCATTGGCTCAGTGTATCTAGTCCCTAAGTACAGATCGAAGGGTCGCACCACTTTTATCCCATCCACCTCAAACGTCATGGTGTCCTTATTTAAAAAAATGATAGCATAGTTGTCATATGCCTAATCAATTCTGAGTAGAGAAGGGTAGGGATCCTTGTCTCCCATGATTTCAATTACTTCGAAATTGGTTGTGGTTTTAACTCCTGCAACATCTATTTCTACATTTTCCAGCCTTCCTACTGGGAAAATGAAGTACTAGTTCTCCATTCTCAACTGGATGGGGGAATATACTAACTGAGGTTTTCCCAAATCTTCCCATGTCTTTTTGGGTAGGATGTTGACATAGGATCCCAAATCTAGCATGACATCTTTAATTTCAAAATCATCTAGTTTGTATTCTAACCTAAATTGGTTTCATGTTCGCATGTTTCTTCTTTGTATTCTCTTGGTACACTTCTTAAGGAGGTTGGTCGTTATGGTGGCTTCTAGGGTTCCATCATTTCTCAATATTAGGTACAAGGTGTTGCACAACTTTTCCATAAATTGGTCATCCCCGAGGATATCAAAGAACAATTGAAACCAGAGATTGATCACGTTTTGGGACTGCTCAGGGTGTCTTCTTGGAATTGCAGAGTTTCTAGGTTCAAGAGGTGATGTAGGGGATTGCACAAGTTTAGGTTGAAAGGTGAATTTAGGGGAATTCTCCACTATTTTTGGAGCAGGGATATTCTTAAATATTTCTATTGCATCTTTGAAGAACATTTTTTGTTTCAAAGTGTCATACTTGTCATTTTTGGGAGTTGCTTTCTGAATCTTGTGTTGGTTGTCTACATCTAGCCATTTTTTACTCCTCCATGAGTAATTATGTTTATGTTTGGTAGTTTTCCCTCAATTCCCTTTTTTAGTTATGAGCCTAGGAAGTTATCTCCTTGTTGACAAACCCGATCTTCCCATTTTGTGATTAGTTATGGGCATTCTTCGGTTGCATGCCCATTAGTTCTATAGTGAAGGCACCATGTCATCTTGGGTGAGGAAATTCTATGGCCAAGTGACCTTTTTATTTGTAGTTGTAACATCTTCCTGGTCCCCTTCCCCCATTTATTTCTCCTCTAAATCCACCTCCACCCTCTCCTCCCTGGCCTCTTCCAGGTTGATGCAGGAGCATCATGTCAAGCACATAGAGGCGGGAATATTCAACACATGTGAGTTCTTCCAGAACTTTGACATGGATGGCTACAATAGATTTCAGGATACGCCTCCACTCAGTGCCAGAATTCACTTTTTGAGGCACGCTTGAACTGGTACCGAATTTTACCCTGTCAAGCAAGTTTTTGAAATTGTAAACAGAGCAGGAGTTTCCACTTCAGCTCTGGAATGCGACTAGACTTAGATAGTGTAGGATGAATTTTAGAGTAGGCAAGTAGCCAGGGGAAACCCTAGAAACATCTTTGAGTTATGTAGAAGTTGACACACCCAGTTAGAAGAGAGAGCTGAAATACAGAGAAAAATTAGTTGTAAGAGAGAACTGCAAGTTAGCAGGAGGAAATGTTTTGAGTTACTATAATTTTGAATGTAATCAGTAGCCATTGGGAACTTGTGAATAGAATAGAATGGAAAATTGATCCAAATGTGTTGTGCTTGGACTCTGTGTATTTTCCTGTTATTTTTTGTTTTGTAAACAAGTGAATGGAACTGTTAGTTGTTCCCAGTTTCAATTGTTTCTCTTCATTAGGAGCTCTGTAAGGTGTGCATCAAGCCAGAGAGAAATGTTGTGGAATTGTTTTCTCTTCATTGGGAGCTCTGCAATGTGTGCATTGAGCCAAAGAGAAAATGTCATGAATCTGAGCTATTGAACTCCCTAAGACACAAGGAGTGTGTGGGAGCTGGAGTCTGAACCAGACAAATCTCAGGAGGAATAAAAATTTGGAAAGTGTTATCGGGATCCAGGAACCCATTCCCTAGAGGGAGCAAAGATCGAGTCTTTGTAGACTAAGAAATCTCCTAAGTCAAAATCGAGTAAAAGCTTAGGAGAAAGAACATCGTCGAATGTTGGAGAGAGGTGGGAATCCCCGTAGGCCGTCCGATTGAAGGAAGGAGCACATGCTCTAACCCTGCATAGATCTAGGAGGAGAGTTCGGAAATCCGAATGGACAGTGGAGAATCCTCGAGGAGGGACACAAAAACCCCATAGACCGTCGGATTAGGTAGATTTTTGAGGAGGTTAGCGGCGAGAGTTTCTCAACGTTCATATTGGGAATTCGGGTACCGGGAGTTGGAAAGACAGAGGTTCTAGTCCTTCAGAACCCTGTATCGCGAAATAGAAAAATCGCGATTCGCCGTAAGCCGTCGATCACAGGGATCATTGAGATTCATTGATTGAACATCAAGGCATTTCATCTTTTCGTCAATCGAGGACTCCAAGGAGCAGAGATATCCCCTTACATATCGATTTTGCGAAATGCAAAATTCCGAAAAGGAATAGGCGCTGGGTCATTTCGGCTTTTCAGCAACCGGGGACTCCAAGGAGAAGAGACATCCCCTTGCATCTTGATTTTGTGAAACACAAAATCCTGAAAAGGAATAGGCACTGGGTCATTTCATCTTTTCGGCGACCGAAAACTCAAAGGAGCAAGGACACTCCTTGTATCCCGATTTCACGAAACACAAAATCCTGAAAAGGAATAGGCGTCGGGTCATTTTGAATTTTTGGCGACTGAAGACTCCAAGAAGCAGGGATACTCTTTGTATCCTGATTTGCAAAATGCAAAATCCCAAAATTGAGAGGTGCTGGGTATTTCGGCTTTTCGGCGACCGGAGACCCTAAGGTACAAGGATATCCCTTGCATCCAGATTTTGCAAAACATGAAATCCCGAAGGAGCGAGCGCTGGCCATTTTGGCATTTCGGCTACTGGAGGTTTGAGAGACCATAAGACAGGACACTTGACTCGGAAATTCTTAGTTCCCGATAAGCGCCCTTTCGGTTTGGGAGTTGGTCACAATCCTTGGTCGTGCATTGTGGGAGCTCACGTTGGACACCCGAAAAAACCAACTGAGCATTCGTAAGGGACCTGTGTAATTGTCTGAAGGGTTCCAATTCAGAACCAGAAGAGCCATTTTGGCTCCAGAATCAGAATATCCTGACTGAGAGGTCACACAACCCTCAGGAGGGATAGGGGGTTTGCATCAGGTGGTATTAGAGCCCATTTTTCGTGTATAGATTTTAGGCGAAGGAGGAAAAAGAAGGAGACAGAAAACTTGGAGTTGTACTCTGTGTGTGATAGACAGTCAACACAATGCCACCAAGAAGATGAGATCCGCCTTTTTCCAACCGTGCTGTAGAAAGGGATATGCGAGAGTTTTGCACCCGAATGGAAGCAATGGAAGCAACACAAAGAAGAGCACCTGACGTTGGGGATGTTAGTGATGTGAAAAGTGAAGAGGATGAGGTTGAAGAAGCTGCAGGAGAGGATGCTACAGAAGAACGTTTGTTGAGAGTAGTTGCTAGATTGGGAGGCAGAGCTAAGATAGAGGTCCCCATGTATGAGGGAAATCTAGATGCTAAAGAACTGTTGGACTGGATAAGGTCCATGGACAAACATTTTGACTATGAAGATGTCGATGAGGAAAAGAAGGTGAAGCAGGTAGTCACCAGGCTAAAAGGGCATGCAACACTGTGGTGGGATGAACTGCAGGCTGAGAGGAGAAGTAAAGGAAAAAAGAGGATAAAGAGTTCGGATAGGATGGTAGCCAAACTGAAGGATAAGTTCATACCCAAAGACTACTAGATCAATCTGTTCAGGAAGCTACAGAACCTGAGACAAAAAGGAATGACAGTCAAGGAGTACACCGAGGAGTTCTACAGGATGAACATCAGAACTGGACAAAGGGAGAGAGACGAAGAAAAAGTCACCAGGTATGTAAATGGATTGTGATATGAAATATAGGACGAGCTTAGCATGATGTCAATAAGGACTATGGAAGATGCTTATCAGTTTGCACTGAAGGTAGAGGAGAAGTTGGCCAGAAAACAGAAGCAGCGAGGAAGAGGTAAGAGCTCGATCCCAAGAAAAAGTAAGAGATTTAACTGTGACATAGCACATCACTCTAAGGACGAGGCTAAGAAACCACACAATCATGTGGAACGAGGAGGAAGTTCATGAGGAAGAAAGAATGGTGGAAGAAACTCTTCTAGAGGAAGAGGCAAAGGAGGAGTAAGGTGCTATAACTGTGGAAAGATAGGGCACATGTATTAGGAATGTCCCGAGAAGAAGAAGGAAGGAGGGGAAGCTCATTCCTTAGAAGCACAGTGAAGAGATGTTGAAGCAGAAGGAGCAGAGGATGGAGCATCCCTGATGTTGAAAAAAGTTCTCCTAAAACCAAAGGCAAAAATTGAGAAACCAGTGCAGAGAAACAGTCTCTTCAAGACATCTTGCAAGACTAAGGATAAAGTTTGCAAGGTGATCATTGACAGTGGTAGTAATGACAACCTAGTATCCATAGAGATGGTGGAGAAATTGGAGCTGAAGACAACTACACATCCAAGGCCATACAAAGTCTCATGGCTGAAAAAAGGACACCAGGTAACGATTTCTAAACAATGCCTGGTTGAAATTAAAATAGGAGGATATAAAGATGAAATCCTATGTGATGTAATTCCCATGGACGTATGCCACTTTTTGTTGGGAAGACCATGGCAGTTTGACAGAAATGTCATTCATGATGGAAGAAAGAATACATACACATTGGAGAAGAATGGTAGGACACATATGTTACTGCCAATGGAGAAGAAGAGAGCGAGAGAGGAAGCCAGCACAAGCATACTTCTCATGGGTGGGAAGGAACTTCTGAGGGAAGCCAAGGAAGAACAGGAGATGCAGTTTACTGTGGTGAGGAAGACCAGAGTCATCCTTACGAGTACATCAGTGGATGATTTACCTGAAGAAGTTTAGGAGCTACTGGATAATTTTGTTGATATAGTGGTGGATGAGCTTCCAAACGCATTGTCTCCCATTAGGAGTATCAGTCATCATATTGACTTGATACCAAGAGCAAGCCTGCCAAACAAGGTAGCGTATAGATTAACACCTTGAGAAAATGAGGAGGTGAAGAACCAAGTCCAAGAGTTGTTGGATAAGGGTTTAGTCAGAGAAAGTTTGAGCCCATGTGCATTATGAACTGTGTTAAGCCCAAAGAAATATGGAGGATGGAGAATGTGCACAGACTCGAGAGCCATCAACAAGATCACCATCAGGTACAGATTCCCTTTACCAAGAATGGATGATTTAACGGATTGCTTAAGTGGAGCAAATTTATTTTCTAAGATAGACCTGAAAAGTGGATATCACCAGATCAGGATGAGAGAAGGTGATGAATGGAAAACAACCTTTAAGACGAATGAAGGCCTGTATGAGTGGCTAGTTATGCCATTTGGATTAACGAATTCCTCGAGCACTTTTATGAGGCAGATGAACGAAATTCTGAAAGATTTCATTGGCAAGTTCGTGGTTATATATCTGGACGATATACTGGTCTTTAGCAAAACTAAAGAGGAGCATTTGAGGCACCTAAATGTAGTAATGAGAAGGATACAGCAGGAGAAGTTGCTGATCAATTTGAAGAAATCCTCTTTTATGAAGACAGAACTCATTTATTTGGGTTTTGTGATCTCTTAAAATGAACTGAAGATAGATCTAGAGAAGGTGAAAGCGATCAGAGAATGGTTGTCACCAAAGAGCATGTTCGAGGTAAGGAGCTTTCATGGTTTAGCAAGTTTCTACAGAAAGTTCATTAGAGACTTCAGTGGAATTTGTGCACCAATGATGGATACAGTTAAGAAGTGGCACAAGTCCTTTAAATGGACAGAGGAGGCTGAAAGGAGCTTCAATATAATGAAGGAGAAGATAACAGAATGACCAAATCTAATCTTGCTGAATTTTGGGAAGACATTTCAGGTGAGATGTGACGCAAGTGGAGTTGCAATAGGAGTTGTTCTAAGTCAGGATAACAGGCATGTTGCCTATTTCAGTGAGAATTTGAATGAGACTAAGAGGAAATACTCCACATATGACAAGGAATTCTATGCCATCATTCAAGCATTGAAGAAATGGAGGCATTATCTTCTCCTGAAAGAGTTTGTCTTGTACAGTGATAACCAAGCTTTACAATTCATAACCCAATAAGAAAAACTGAATTAGAGACATGCAAAATGGGTTGAATTTATGCGAAATTTTACTTTTGTCATAAAACATATTGATGGGAATGCTAACAAGGTTGTTGATGCATTAAGCAGGAGATGTTTAATTCTGCAAGAATTCCAGGTGGAGATCTTGGGGTTTGAACACCTTAAGGATATGTATTGTGATGATATAGATTTCAAGGAGGCCTACAAAGCATGTACAAGCCCTGTACTGAGAGATAGAAGTCGGTGGACAGAGTATATGGTTCAAGAAGGATTTTTGTTCAGAGGAAATCAGTTGTGCATACCAAGATGCTCAATGAAAGACAATCTTCTGAAGGAGAAGCATAGTGGAGGATTGGCTGGACACTTTGTCCATGAAAAAATGTTTGCACAGTTGAGCATTTCATACTATTGGCCAGGTATGAGAAAAGAGGTGATAAAATTTGTGAACAGATGTAGGATTTGTCAACATGCAAAGGGGAAAAGACAGAACACTAGATTGTATCAACCGTTGCCAGTACCTGAGAGGCCTTGGGATGCAATAAGCATGGATTTCATGTTGGGATTGCCAAGAACACAAAGGGGATTCAATTCTATATTTGTGGTGGTAGATAGGTTTTAAAAAATGGCACATTTCATCCCATGCCAGAAGACTAGTGATGCAACACATGTTGCAAATCTGCTTTTCAGAGAAGTTGTAAGACTTCACGGCCTACCCAGGAGCATTATCTTAGATAGAGACACAAAATTTGTTGGTCACTTTTGGAGGACGTTATCGAAGAAGATGGGGAGAGATTTGTCCTTCAGCTCAGCTTATCATCCTCAGATAGATGGACAGACTGAGGTGGTAAATAGAAGTCTGGGAAACTTATTGAGAAGTCTGGTTACTGAACATCATAACCAGTGGGATCAGATTATGCCACAAGCAGAATTTGCATACAATGACTCACCAAACAGAAACACTGGAAGGATCCCATTCCAAATACTCTATGGAATGCAACCCAAGGGAGTGTCTGAGTTAAGGGACTTGGAACAGGGAGAGATCAGAAGCACTGGAGAAGAGGATTTTGCTACTAAGATGCAGAGACTACATGGTCAGATCAAAGAACAGTTACAAAGTTCTAATCAGAAATACAAACACAGAGCTGATCAGCATTGCAGGGAACTTCAATTTGAAGCAGGAGATCAAGTTTTAGCACATCTCAGGAAGGAAAGGTTCCCTAGGGGAACATATAACAATTTGAAGATGAAAAAGATAGGACCCTGTAAGATCTTGAGGAAGATTGATGCAAATGCCTATGAGATCGAACTGCCAGATGGTGTGGGCATTTCACCCATATTCAATGTTTCAAACCTGTAGCCTTATAGGAAAGATGACACAGAAGGGTCAGAAGATCAAGGAAAGATTCAATGGGAGAAACAGATGTCTGTAGCAGAAAATCCGCAGATGGAGAAAATTGTTGATCAGAGGATTGGCAAGAAGAACAGGAGAAAGAATTATTTTGATTATCTGGTAAAATGGAAGGGACACCCAATCGAAGATGCCAATTGGGAAAATGAAGCTTCTATCCAGAAGCAGGGAAAATCAGTAGAGGATCTCATGGATAGGAGTCCATGAATTTTTGTCGAGGGGAGTATGATGCAGGAGCATCATGTCAAGCGCATAGATGCGGGAACATTCAACACATGTGAGTTCTTCCAGAACTTTGAAGTGGGTGGCTACAATGAATTTTGGGATCCGCCTCCACTCAGCGCCAGAATTCACTTTTTGATGCACGCTTGAACTGATGCCGAATTTTTCCCTGTGAAGCAAGTTTTTGAAATTGTAAATAGAGAAGAAGTTTCCACTTTGGATCTAGAATGCGACTGGACTTGGATAGTGTAGGATGAATTTTAGAGTAGGTAAGTAGTCAGGGGAAACCCTAGAAACATCTTTGAGTTATGTAGAATTTGACACACCCAGTTAGAAGAGAGCTGAAATACAGAGAAAAATTAGTTGTAAGAGAGAACTACAAGTTAGCATGAGGAAATGTTTTGAGTTACTATAATCTTGAATGTAATCTGTCGCCATTGGGCACCTGTGAATAGAAGCGAATGGAAAATTGATCCAAATGTGTTTTGCTTGGACTGTGTGTATTTTCCTGTTATTTTATGTTTTGTAAACAAGTGAATGGAACTGTGAGTTGTTCCCAGTTTCAATTGTTTCTCTTCGTTAGGAGATTTGCAAGGTGTGCATCGAGCCAGAGAGAAACGCTGTGGAATTGTTTTCTCTTCACTATGACCTCTGCAAGGTGTGCATCGAGCCAGAGAGAAAACAGCATGAATCTGAGCTATAGAACTCCCTCAGACGCAAGGAGTGCGTGGGAGATGGAGTCTGAACCAGACAAAGCTCAAGAGGAATAACACTTCGTAAAGTGTTATCGGGATCCAGGAACCCATTCCCTAGAGGGAGAAAAGATCGAGTCTTCGAATACTGAGAAATATCCTAACTCGAAATCGAGTAAAATCTCAGGAGAAAGAACCTCATCAAACATTGGAGAGAGGTGGGAATCCCCGCAGGCTGTCCAATTGAAGGAAGGAGCATAGGATTTAACCCTGCATAGATCCAGGAGGAGAGTTCAAACATCCGAACGGACGGTGGAGAATCCTCAAGGAGGAACACCAAAACCCCATAGGCCGTCGGATTAGGTAGAGCTGTGAGGAGGTTAGTGGCGAGAGTTTCTCGATGTTCACCTCGGGACTTCGGGTACCGAGAGTTGGAAAGACAGAGATTCTAGTCCTTTAGAACCCCGAATCGTGAAATAGTGAAATCGCAATTCAGCATGATTCATCGATCATAGGGATCATTGAGAGCCGTTGATTGAATGTCAAGGCATTTCGACTTTTCAGCAACTGGGGACTCCAAGGAGCAGAGACATCCCCTTACATCTTGATTTCACGAAACACGAAATCCCAAAAAGGAATAGGAGCTGGGTCATTTCGGCTTTTCGGCAACCGGGGACTCCAAGGAGCAAAGACATCCCCTTGCATCTTGATTTCGCAAAACATGAAATCCCGAAAAGGAATAGGCACCAGGTCATTTCAGATTTTCGACGATCGAAAACTCTAAGGAGCAGGGACACTCCTTGTATCCTGATTTCGCGAGACACAAAATCCCGAAAAGGAATAGGTGCCGATTCATTTCAGCTTTTCATCTACCAGAGACTCCAAGGAGCAGGGATACCCTTTGTATCCTGATTTTGTGAAACGCAAAATCCCGAAATCGAGAAGTGCTGGGTATTTTGGCTTTTCGGAAACCGGAGACCCTAAGGTGCAAGGATATCCCTTGCATCGAGATTTCACGAAACACGTAATCCTGAAGGAGTGAGCGCCGACCATTTCGGCATTTCAGCTACCGGAGCTTCAAGAGACTAGAAGATGGGACACTTGACTCGGAAAGTCCTAGTCCCTGATAAGCTCCCTTTTGACATTACACTTGGTCACATCCCTTGGTCCTGCACTGTGGTAGCTCACGCTTGACGCCCGAAAAATCTAACTGAGAATTTGTAAGGGACTTGTCTAATTGTCCGAAGGGTTTCAATTCAGAACTAGAAGAGCCATTTCGGCTCTGGAATCAGAGGATCCTGACCAGGAGGTCTCACAACCCTCAGGAGGGATAGGGGGTTTGCATCACAGGTCCTTGGGGAGTTTCGTTTATTTTGATTGTTGTCTGATCTAATCTACTGACCAACGTGTCCAATGCTCTACATTGATTTGTATCATGTGTTAAAGAAGTGCAGAACTCACAATGTATTGTATTGGTCATAGTCATATACTTTTGCATGATAGGACACTGCCTCAACACATTCCCATGTGTCTGAAAAATATCATAGTATTTGGTTGGATGAGATGTTTGAGTACCTGGAAAGGCATGGTATAGTATTGATGCATGGAATTTTGGAGTCACAGATACTTTCATAACTCCTCATGTTGGTCCTGGAGAAGGTCCCATTGAATTTTTTGGAGGTCCCAATCCCCTCATGCATGGGCATTCATTTTCCATATGACCCTCTGTGTAGCATCCTGTGCACAAAACTTGAGGTCATCCTGGTCTTGGTATCGTTAATTATTGAATATTCTCTGTTAGTGTCGATATTTGTCCCTGGATTTGCGAAAAAAATTTATCCACTGGAGGTCTAGTCACTCTTAGACTCCCTCGATAACCTTCCATGGATTCAATATTCATCGACTGTTCTAAGTCATATGTTAAGGTGGCTATCCTCTATTGTGTTATACGAAATCTCGTCAGAGGTAGTAGTCCTTGGATGTACCATTCCCTTTCCTGATCTTTGTGAATTGGATGCGCTAATATCCCAATAACATCTTTAAATTTATGACTATAGTCCCACACAGATTCTCCTTCCCTTTCTTGAATCTCCTGCAACTCAGAGAGAGCTTGTTTCTTTGACTAAGGTAGTTTGAATTCGGTGATGAAATTCAACCAAAATTGGGAAAGGGTGAAACCTTGTCCGTGCACCCCTGGTTCAATATCCTTCATGTACCATTTGAGGGCATAACCACTCAAGGTAGTTTGAAATTCTACTAAATTGTTTGCATCAAAATTCCCTTTGGATCCTTAGATGGCTTCACATAGGAGCTAATGTTTCTCTACATCCTCATCCCCTTTACCCCATAATTCTAGGTATCGAGTGATCGCGCCTCCCATATTTCCAGCCATTCTAGATCCTACTGTCCCTATTACAATGAAACCTAACAGCCCTGGTTGCGATATGCTAGGTTATCCCAATATCATCCCAGCATTTACACTTACAAATTGTGACTAACTGACTGAATGCAATGGAATAGAACTAGCATAAGTATGTGGTATAGAGGTTACCATGGGTATAGAGGGAAACTAGGGAATGAGTGATTTAGGGTTGGTTCCACTGACTTCTAGGCAGGTTTCTTTGATTTGGGGGGTCTCATTTTCTTCCTCTGGAGCAGCCTTCTCAGCCTGATTCCCAATGTTTCTTGATATTGGGGTTGAATCTTCTAGGTCTTCTGCAAGATCCAAACCTACTTAATATTCCCTTGCTTCTACACAATCCTCTTCTTGTCCACCCACTTGGGGACTCCTTTCTCTATGCTCTTCTCTCTTCTTTAACCTTAGACTGGCCAGTATTTCTGGTCTTCTTCCCTTCCTAAAATCTTCCTTATTTCCTTCTTCTATTCTTCTTGATCTAATTTATTTCCGAAATAGCTTAGACTGCTTTGATTCTTTCTTTACCTTTCCATGCCACGAATTCTCAACTATGGTAGATCTCCTCAAGGCTCACTCGTTTCTTGCGTTCTTTTCTTGATCTTCCCCCATCTTTCAAAGAACCCTTTCCCCTTCTTATGTCACGATCCTACCCTAAGCGCAGGTGTTTAAGTTGCCATCTCAGTCGAGGGAATAGTCAATATCCCCTCCTCCATCAAGAATGCTTTGATCCATAGGGGAAGTTTTCTCAATAGTATCCCACGTGCACATTTCTTGAAAATATTTTCTGCCAGTGAAAAATATTGGTGATTCTCAGCTGTGAATTCAATGATATATCTTTCCAGAGTCGTGTTAACTCATAAATCAATTGCTCGCATAATTTGGTGATCCAACCGATGAAGTGTTGTGATATTCTTTGTGTCCCAATTAGAGGTCTTATTGATGAATTCTTTGAATTTTGGATATTCTTGTAGATGATCTACCCAATGGAATAGTTCTTCCAATAATTTTACCCAGAATATCTCATACTAGTCACTTGATCTTTCTGAATAAAAGACAGAATCTCTTGCAACATTCAGGCTTCTACCTCGCAACTCTGATTCCTTCCATACAAAGGAATCACAATTTCATTCCCACCATTGTTGAATATCAAATATATAGATCTTCAGAATCATTCTCCTTATAGGTTCCCTTTTTAAAGCACGGGTCGTGGCAATAGAACTATTTTGTTGCTGCAAAAGTGATCAAACGAGGGACCTTCTCAAGTTACCAACAAAAGGTACCAATGTAGTCTAGTGCGTTGGAATTTTCATCTTCCTGGGAGGGACAAAGTCTCCCCCGAAGTGCAACTGAGATGAATACGAGAAGGAAGGGTAAGGAGAATACTTAGGCCAATCCCCAAAGTATCACAATTCCTATTATTCATGCTCAAGATGGTTTAAACCTGTTGGATTTCTCAACATCTCCTAACTGAGAATGGAGAAACAGAGTTGCGTCGACATTCATATCAAATATATTATCAATTAATAAAACCAAACATAAACGATAACGCATAATACATTAAATATATCAGAAGGATAAATACACAAGATATTTTCAAAATAATTCGGTCTCCCTCTCTATTATCATATAATAGGTCTCTTGTCAAAATACAATATCAGCCTAAGTTACATATACAATTGGTCATGCTTCAAGATAAACATCAAGTTCTTCTCCATCAATGCGAGACAAGGTTATATCAATCCCTTTCTCTTTTCAACCATACAGTACTACTTGACTCTATTACATTATCAGTCTGGTTCCTAACCCAAATCTCAAGATTCAGCTTCGCTAATAACAACAGTAAGTCGAACTAGACTCAGACTTGGACTTGACCTTTCCCAACCTTCCTAAGATTAATCATGACCCGTAACAAAAATAATAAGCAACCAAACAACCAACAACCCTCTTACAATCATATTGATCCCATATATGTAACCCGATCTGGGCTTGCTAGTTGAGAACCCGAGATTTCTCTCTTCTTCTTGATTCGTTTGCAACCTCTTTCTCCAAAACTGGTGTCACGTTGTCCTTCCAACTATTTTATGTTCTAACTATTTCTTATTGTGCATTCCCTTTTATCCTCTTTATGTTCCTTCCTTTGGTTAGTTTTCTGGCTCCAAAACAGCCTATGCAACTTCTGTTCATCAAAATGAAGCTCTGAACTAACTTGTGCAACTTATATTCATCAAAATGAAGGGCCCAACAAGTTCCATACATATTAAGAAAAACCATTTAACTTAAAAAATATTACGAGGTTAAGAATAAATTTTCATAAATTTTATGTTAAAATAAATCCATTTCTCTCCCATATGATCGAGAGTAGTGCGTATGGATTGTATATGCATGTTTGCATCTATTAGAATATTCAATAATACTGAGAAGGGGGGAGTGAATCAATATAGATTTATTTAAACAATTTTAACCTTCAAGCACTACATAAACATTAATCATTAATCATGTCATTCATCATCAGATAAACTCGTACACATTGCAAACAAATTTTTACGTGGAAACCAAACTAGGAGAAAACCACATGAACGTTTCTTCAGTAGTTTCAAGATTTTACAAGCACCAAATTGAAGGAAGGAACCACTCCATGAGTTTTCCAGCACCTACTGGAAGGAGACAAAAATACCCTTGGAATATTTTAAATTATGATACAGGATCAAATCAACCTTTGAGTAGAATCCCAAAATCACTTCTTAAATCTGCATACAAAACTACTCAGAATTGTACCTCAAATCTGCAAACTTGTAAGATTTGCCACGGGTTCAATTTTCTGTTTCTAATTTTGAAAGGTGGACCTCAGATATTAGGATTTTTTCTCCTTCTAATGCAGCAAGTGAAATTCAATTTGTACCTACCAAGCTTCATATATAACTTCTTTATTTTGAACACCTCTTTGGGACTAGTTTCTGCATTAGTCACAAACCCTAACTTCCAACAAGTATAACTTTGTACCTGTAATGAATCAAAATACAAAAATTGTACCCAATATTCTTCGATATCATATATGAACTTCCTCCAAGTTATTCTCCTTGAATCATCACCGAAAAAAAGTTGTAGCAAAAATGGCAAGATAACTCATTTTGAAGAAGAAAAACCTTAGTTTTAAAATCGACAACTTCCACTTTTTATTACTCCAAACCTGCAATGAGTCAAGACCTCAAATTCATACCCATGATTATTCACTATATATTCTAAAGCACCTCCAAGTTTCACTATCTGAATCATTCTATAAAAAATGTTGTATCTAAAATTCCAAGATGACCTTCAAAGAAAACCCTAGAACAAATCATCACAAGGCTTCATCTTCCCTTGGAAATTTGCCCTTCTTCACGTCATATTCCATTGGAAGTTTTCTCCTATAGGATGAAATTTAATAATATTCATTGTCTAGGTCAAATTGGTTTGATATAAATTCCAAATGAGGATCCTCTTATTTATATCATTCTTCTCCACATGAGGGGGTGCAACCAAGGGTCACAACTTTTGGGTTGCACCTCTTCCTTAAGGATGACCGACCTTAGGGGATTATTTAATTTACTTTAGGGGGTTATTCCCTTGGATTTAGGGGATTCTTCACTTGGATTTAGGGGGTTCTTCACTTTTCTTTAAGGGATTCTTTACTTTGATTAAGGGGTTTCTTCTCTTGGTTTTAGGGGCTTTTTCACTTGACTTTAGGGGATTCTTTACTTGGTTTTAGGGATTCTTCAAGTGGAAACATCATAATAACTTTTAGGGTCTTATGGGCTTTTATTTAGGGATTCTTCTAATATTGACATCAATGAGAATAAATTTTACAACAATATCCCCCTTTGGAATTCATGAAAACTTAGTAAAACAACCATGTTCCCCCTATCTTTGTGCTCTAATCCCAATGATTGTACCATTCTCTTGTATTGATGTTGAGTCCCATTGTATTCATGCTTCTAGTTTTACTATTTTTCTCTCCCCTTTGACATCAATGGAAAACAATAACGCCCCCTAACAATATTCCCCTTTTTGTTTTCTTACAGAAGATTATGGAAATCAATTTGGAGCATAAATTACTCCCAATTTTTATCAAAGATACTCAAAGGAATCCCTAAGAAGAGGCTTTGTGAAGATTTTTGCAATGTGTTCTTTTATCCCAATGTACTCCAACTTGATATTCTTTTATGTGACTTGTTCCTATAGAAAGTGGAACTTAACATGAATATGTTTGGTCTTGGAATGCATCACTGGATTCTTGGAGACGCTTATAGCACTAGTGTTGTCAAAGAGTATCGAAATAGGCTCATCATATCTCACTTGTATGTCTTGCAGGGTTTGCTTCATCAAGATAATCTAAGTACAACATGATGTTGTTGCGATATAGTCTACTTTTGCTATGGATAAGGATATTGAAGATTTCTTCTTGCTCAACCATTACACTAATCAGTACCCTAAGTAGAAAGTTGCTCTACTTGTACTTCATCTGTCATCATTATTTTCCGCCCAATATCCATCTGTGTAGGTGACCATAGTGGACTCATTTCCTTTTGGATACCATATCCAAAAATATATTATTCCTTTAAGAGATGAATATCTTTTTCAATACTAGAATATGGGTTTCCTTTGGTTCCACTTGAAATATTTCGACCTATCAAACTACTTGCATTACATTTGATATTGAAACTTTCATATAGAGTTTTACGTCCATCTGATACAATTTTACATCCATATGCTACAATTGTATCCTTTTGGAGCATGCATAAACCAATAACATTTTGATTGCTTCCATTCTATCCACGAGAGAAAAGGTTTCTTCAAAATCTATTCCTTCAACTTGAGGATATCCTTTGCACACTAGTCTTGCTTTGTTTCTAGTTACCTATCCATCTTAGTTTAGCTTGTTCTTGTAGACCCATTTTGTCTGAATCAGATTTTTGTCCTGTTGTGCTCCCACAACTACACACTAAAAATATCTTGTTTGAGAGATTTTCAGAGGGTAACCCCCTTTATAAACAATTTACAAGGTATTACATCACTACATTATTGATTTTATACTGACACATGGAGTTTATACTTTCTCTAGTACAATCTAAATCAAGATATTATTTACTGTAACATGCATCTCAAATTCCAAGTTTTTATTTTTATATGCTTGAATGATTAACTCATCCTCACCAAAAATTATCTATATCATAACTCTATTCAATCACATGAAATCTTCCTCACTTACCTGATGTCCCTTGAATCTATCCACTCATTTGCCTACCTTGAAGACCTAAGTCGGGATAAAACAAAAAAGAAAAGAAATCTAATAAATATTCAAACATAACCTTTTTGATAGTCATATCAGAAATATTTATGTCGAGATCATCATATAAGAACCACCCTCCATGACGATAACTTTGAAACCCATATGAAACCACTTCAAAAAACATTTACCCAATGACACAGGGTTACAACTATTTTCTATATTGGTCAGTCTAGCTGAAGTGTAATTTGGTCATTGGTTGGGGAGAGGCGTCCAAGTAATGTAAATTCTTCCTTTGCATAATTCTCTTACAAAGTCAATCCTGATGTGTTATGACCCAAGGGGACTGTATATAAGGATAAATGTATATGATATGACCCCAAAGGGGGGAATATATGGGCCTAAATGTACATGTAATATGTAAATATATATGTAATAGGGTCAGCCTAAGAGTAAAGGGGCCTCCTATGCAAGTGTGAATAGGTATATATAGAGATCATGTATTCAATATGGGAGGTATGTGAATTGTGATGTATAAAGGTATTGGGTTATTTGGAGGGGGTTCCCCTATTCTTTAAGGACTTTTTGTGTAACTGATTAATATTGGAGTTACGACCCAAGGGGACCATATATAGGGATAATTGTATATTATATGACCCCAAGGGGGGTCATATATGGGCTTAAGTGTACATGTAATGTGTAAATATATATGTAATAGGGTCGGCCTAATAGTAAAGGGGCCTCATGTGCAAGTGTTAATAGGTATACATAGAGATCATGTATTCATTATGGGAGGGGTGTGAATTGTGATGTATAAAGGTATTGGGTTATTTGGAGAGGGTTCCCCTATTCTTTAAGGAGTTATTGTGTAAGTGATCTATATTCGACTTGTGCTCCACAGTCACATTTTGTACACGGTGTGTACTTATATTTTGTTATGATATTTTAAACTTTTGGACCATTACATTATATGTGGAAAATGGTAATTGTATTTTGAGTGGTTAATTTAAATACACATGTCTCCCAAATGCTTGATATTTCAAAATAACATGGTTTTCGAAGAAAGAATATTTTCAGATACATTTTCCTGTGGAGTGATAAAATAAGAAAAAACATTTTACTTTGATGAAGGTGGTTCGATGACACATAGATAGCCTTTCCTCACTCTTATATCCTTGATACACAAATATATGTAAGAAAGGGAATATTCCTTGATGTTGTTTCATCGGAGGGTAGGATGATTTACGAACTACCCCTCCTCCGATGGTAATAACTATGATAAAGTTCTCAATAATTTTTTGGCCCAAATTCTATGACTCTGATACATGAATTTGAGCAGCCTATACCTTTGAATTACATTAATGGTGAAATGATGTTTCTAATGTGAATTGGTTCATGTGCACAGATCATTGAATTTTCCAATTAGGGTAATTTAATGCCTAATTAATAACCCTAAAACCCTCATTGACGCATTATCTTCTCCCGCAAGTTTGTAAAATAACTCCGCTTTGCGTTATCAAGCTCAGAACATATTGTAATCATCATTTCAAGTTGGAATCATAGGTATGTTACTGTTTCAAATCACTTTTTCATTGTATTATTTCATTTATTCAGGGGATTTTTGTATTTCTAGGATAATTCCAGGTCATTTCTCTTTTTACAAAGGAGGCTTCTTTATTGAATTTATTATTAGTATATTGTTCTTGTTGATTGTTATTTGGACTTTTTTTGTTGAGAGGAGGTTTGAATCCCTCCCTTCTCTGATCATATTTATCCTTTTTCTTATCCTTCCAAGATTTTTGTATGGATTCTCTACCCTTTCCTTGCTCATATAGGTACTTAGCCTTCCTAATTGTTTTTGTCAAAGTCCTAGGATCATCATACTTAATATTTTCCTTATAAAAATATGGAAATTGTAGTATACCTAGGGAGGTAATATGGGGTACCTAGGGAGGTACCCAATGGGAATGTAGTGATGTGTTATTAGTGGAATTCATTGAATATATGAGAATGTGTTCATTAAATGTAAGGTGGACTAGGTCCACCATATTAATAAAGGCCCACTATGGTAGTTGGATGTAATAAATGAGAGAAGGATCTCTAGAAGGTTCCTAGGAGATAGAGAGAGATATATAAACAAGTGTAAGTAATGTAATGAAGCATAGTGAAGAATATTGTCATTGTAACAAGCAAGTGTTTCTTGAGGAGTGCATTCCTTCCTTAAGGAATAATATATGGTGTTACCCTACCTCAAGGGTTTTCTCTATATTCTTGTGTTCATGTTATGGTGAATGGTGTATGGTTTATTCTTGGTTATTTCTGAAGTATATTTGCAGATCTAGTATAGGTACTTAAAAATTGGTATCAGAGCACTTTCCTTGGCCAAAGAAGGGAAGAATTGTTTTTCTCTTTTTGCATAATTTTTTCTAGGGAAGAAAAAGAGAGCGGCGAACTTCAGGTTCAGATCTGAAGATTTACGAGATGAATTTGGAAAAAAAAATTGGGTATTTGAATTCCTATTGGAAAAATACCCACTTTCAAAGAAAACATCATCCGAAACGGAGTTCGGGAAGTAAAATTATGAGCATTTTAAATTCAGCAGTTTTTCAGAGTTTTCTGGAAAAAGCTGCAATTTTCTGCTGTAACTTATTTTTGGGGTTTTTCATAGCAAGATGTATTTTATAGGGAAATATGATGGACCTAGTATTGAAGCATTCATTAAATAAATAAAGTCAGCATGGGAAGATAATTGACACCATTGGGTAGATCTCAAATTGCAAGGTGATGCTACCATTTGGTGGAAATCGCTTGATTATAAGGAGATGATGACACTCTCCAATGGAGAATTTGAAAAATTGTTTTTAGACAAGTGGTCTCATGGAAAAAATAAGGATATTGAGAGAACCGAGAGTTTATTTTCATGTGACAAATCTATATTGCGGGTTCATGGTTGTATTCATAAACAAAATATCATTGTTTCTATTAACCCTAGTTGCATGCATAATTTTATTAATGTTCAGTTGGTTAATAGATTGCAAGTTCCAGTAAAGAATATTCAAAACACACAGGTTGAGGGTGAAAATGTTCAAATTTTTAAAGATTTGAAGATTATCATGGATAAATATGTGTTTCATTCATATTTTCATGCTATGGATATGGATGAAGTGGATATTATTTTGGGATATCCTTGGATAGAATTAGTGGGTACCATTAATATTAATGTGAAAAAGAATTTTTTGAAGTTGTGGTACAAGAAAAAGAAAATCACATTGCAGGATGTGTCTCTCAGTAAGAAAGATGGGCCCATGGAAGCTAGCAAAGAAGTTATTTCTGAGTCTGAAGTTGAATTAGAGGCAGAGTCTACAGAAGGAGATGAAACAAAACTACAAGAAGGAAATAATCATGAAGCTAAGGAGGTCATTGACTCAAAGGCACAAAGTGTTGCAGATTTGAAGAAAAAAGAACAAAATCCTACAGTTGTTGTATATTGTCATCCACATCATATAGAGACACAATAGTCATCAAGGCAAGGGCGTGTGCATCAACACATTTATGCACCAGCAGGGCACCCAACAGGAAATCGATCAAGAGGTGCATGGAGGACTACCAGCACTATGGGAAGAGCTAAAGCTACAAAAACAATCCCATGGAAACCCCGACATGATGCAGAGCAAGATCAGGGTGGCAAGGCAGCAGATAGACATCATGTTCGACTTCCATTAGGATGGATGGATGGTCTTACTTGGTCCCAGTTAGCTACATTGCTTAGTCGGTCATATTGTATGGTTTCTTCTCATGTTAAAAGGATGAAACATGTGAAGGGGGATGGAATGTAATATACCTAGGGAGGTAATATGGGGTACCTAGGGATGTACCCAATGGAAATGTAGTTATGTGTTATTAGTGGAAGTCATTGAATATATGAGAATGTGGTCATTAAATGTAAGGTGGACTAGGTCCACTATATTAATAAAGGCCCACTATGGTAGTTGGATGTAATAAATGTGAGAATGCTCTCTAGAAGGTTCCTAGGAGATAGAGAAAGCTATATAAAGAAGTGTAAGCAATGTAATGAAGCATAGTGAAGAGTATTGTCATTGTAACAAGCAAGTGTTTCTTGAGGACTGCATTCCTTCCTTAAGGAATAATATATGGTGTTACTCTACCTCAAGGGTTTTCTCTATATTCTTGTGTTCATGTTATGGTGAATGGTTTATGGTTTATTCTTGGTTATTTTTGAAGTATATTTGCAGATCTAGTATAGGTACTTAACAAAAATCTACTCAAAACCTTTGTATATTCACTTTTTCATCCTTGATAAACCCCACGTACTTAAGCAATCCCAAGAACTTGTTTTCATATTCAACCATAGTCATGATTCTCAATCTGAGTTCAAATAACTCTTTCATTTTCTTGTCATAGATGTGCTCTGAAATCTAATCATTCCAAAAATATCATGTGAACTACTTCCAAGTGATCCTACTCTCATTAATGTTCTCAACTTGCTTCAACTGATCCCACCACATAGCAGTTTTTCCATGCAAATGGTATGTGGTAATTATGGATTCTAGGTTGTATGAGTAGTTGTGCAACTAAAAGTAATTTATGATTCTAAACAACCGGGCTTCAACATCATCTTCCCTTTCTCTTTCACTTTCAAAGGATGGTGGCTTAATCTTTCTCAACTCTCCTTGCAAACTGACTAATTCATGTCTTCTTCTTTGGTGCCTACATGAGACACTTCTGGATTTCTTATAAAGTTTGCAGATGTATAAAATTTCCTTGTTGAGTAAGGAGGTAAGTAATATCTATGATTTCTGATAGCACTTATTGAATGACCAACTCTTATTTATTTATCTCTTCTTTCATAATATCTTCATTCTTCCTCCTTCCTTGAGTCTGATCCATTCTTTGCTTGCCTATGCAACTGATTTAGGCTTTGCATCACTTGAGCATTTATATGATTTTTTTTTGTCATCAACCTCTCATTTTATACTTTGTAACTGTGCACTTCTATTTTCAGGCTTCTCACAGTCTCTATTAAGGTTTCTTGTTACCCTCTTCTCCTGTTGCCATTTGTTTATGTATATGCATTACCAACACTGA
>JASDQU010684033.1:0-10670 GCA_032191745.1 Picea mariana | reverse complement strand
TCAAAAATAGGTCAACCCCAATCCAGGGTTATGAATCCACAAGGACGGTTCTAAGGTGTCACTCTGCTTCCCAAACCATCCAACGCTCAAGCTCTCATAGGTTTCTCAACACACAACAATCCAAAGTACACCAACTCTCTTCTCTCCAATCTACATAACCCAAGAGAAAGGAACCCCTTCTCTGCCACGCAGTCCCTCAAGTTGTCCACCTCCTTCTAGGGATTAAGTGCATTTAGTCAAGAATCTCTATGTTGGGACTCTCAAGGCTCGCAACTGTGAATAAAATTTAGTACATGCCAATGCATCTCAGGCACACATGAACAAATTCATGGCTAGAATGCACCAGTTATTACTATAGCCAACAAACAATGGCTTCTTCCTCAACAATTTTCCCCCATGTCCCAACCAAGAACAAGAATGAATTAGGAATGATAAATGAGCAACAATGAATGAAAGGGTGAAAGAATGAATGGATAAGAACCCCCAAACAACCCACAAGATGGGTTTATATATTTACTTGGAAATCAAGATCCACATGGCCTTCCCAAAAAATATCATGTAACCACTTCTCTCAATTAAATCAATTATGGGTAAATATAACATAATAAAAGACTTATCCCCTTAATCCCCCTCTCTTGTGGAATCATAGACCCTTATAACTCTTTTCATTGTTTGTCTAGTAGCTAAAGATGTATTTTATTATTAATAATGATCATAGCATTACATATTCCTAGGCACTCCAACCACTTTTTATTGTTTGGGCACTCTGCCCTTTCATAAAATAACAAAATACATTATTAAAATGGGGACTCAAAACCAGGGTATTACATAGACAGTTGTATAAACTGCTTCTCTCCAAAAACTATCTGATAGACCTGTTTCATTTATCATTGTTGTAACAACTTCTTGTACATGTATATTTTTCCTTTCAACAACCCCATTTTGTTGAGGAGTTCTTGTTGTTGCATATTGTCTTTTTAGTCCATGTGCTTCACAGAATTACACAAACTCATTGGAAGTGAATTCACCTCCAATATTGTCTAACCTTAAACATTTTATTTTCATCTCTGTCTCATTCTCAACTAGAGCTTTGAATGCCTTGAATTTGTCAAATGCTTCATATTTATTTTTGAGGAAATTAACCCAAGTCATTCTTGTATAATCATCAACAAGTAACAAGAAGTACCTTTATCCCTACAAACTTTTAGTCCTTTATGGTCCTCAAAGATCTGTATGTACAAGTTCCAAAGTATTGGAAGCTGCATATTCCTTTGTTTTGAAGTTTACCCTAGACTTTGTTCCATCCTGACACTGCTTACAAATCATGATTGAGGGTTTTATAATTTTTTACATGTCTCTTATTGCTTGTTTGGTACTCATTTTTACCATATTTTCAAAGTTAATATGACCCATTCTTTTGTGCCACAACAAACTTTCATCTGTATATCCTATAAATCACTTTTCTCCATTGATTTCATTAAGAACATACACATTATTTGGGGTTTTGGTTCCTTTTTATATTAGCCTTCCTGAGTCTATTTTTCTAATGTCACATTCTCAGAAGTTAGATATGAGATTATGTCCATGATTGCACATATCTCTCACATTGAGAAGATTATGTTTTAGATTTTCAACACACAAAACCTTTTCCATTTTGGCTTTTTTCATTGTCAAAGTTGACGGTGCCTTTTCCAAATATCTTCGATCTTCCATTGTCTCCAAAGGTAACGCTTCCCTCATTTTTCTTCAAGGTGATAATTTTTGTTCCATCTCCTATCATATGAATAGAGAATCCACTGTCGATAACCCACTTATCCTTATTTTTATAGCCACGTAGAGATGCTTGAAAAAATAAGGAATTTTCTTTCTTTTGTTCCCAACTTATTTTCATTATAGGTGAAACTTTCTTGAGATTACTTCTGCAATACTTTGTTGTATGTCCAAAATTATTGCAGTTATAACATATGAGTATTCTGGTAGCTATTCCTCATGTAATATCTTCTTATATCTATTATACAATTTATTTCTTTATGACCAAATTCATTACAGGAATAACAATAGCCATAGAAAGAGTTTTGATAGTGGGTTGTGTGATTCCATATTGATGGGATAGTTTTCCATCTTCGGGCTTTGTGAGTAAAATTTGTTTCTTGTGGATCATATTTTTCTTCTCTTCTATGATCTTCAACTTTGATTGGATTTATAAGAGTGTCAGCTTAGCTCTTGGTTCTTTCTTCTCTTGTTTTTTTTAGGATGTTGATTCTTATTCATTGAAAAATTATTTCTTATTACTGTAGCCAAGACTCATTTTGTTAGATGGTCCTCTTTGATGATTTAGTATTTCATATAAAGTTCCATAGCTTCTTGCTAATTTCTCCAACTTCTTTCTCAGGTGAACTATTTCGAATTCAAGAGTGTTGCAGATATCTTATTTTTCTTTCAATTGAGCCTTTAGAACTTCTTCAATATTCGTTGTTTCTTCTACTTGAATCTTTAAAGAAATTATTTTCTTATATGTTTCCTTATCATCATATTCTTTCTCTTTGTACTTTTGTAGTTCTCGCTTTTCCTTTCTATTCTTGTCTTGAAGTCTGTAATTTTCTTCTAGGTAACTAATGAGTTCTTCTTCAAGATTTATTTCTGTAGGATTTTTTTGTTCTATTGAGTATGTATCTTCATCCATTTTTGTTTGTAGAAACATAAATAGAATTGTGTTTGCTTCATTGTGACTATCATCTGATGAGTCGTTGTCTTCATTGATATATACATTCTTCCTTTGTCCGTAAGGCTTCTTCTTCTTTTCAATCTTCCTTTTGTTGGTTTTCTTGAAATTTAATTATTCTTTCACATCGGTATTTGCATAAGTATATTTATGAGAAAAGTGTCATATTTTTCCACAATTAAAACATTTGAATGGGAACTTACCTTTGTATGTGTTTTTAAGCTTAATGACAAAGTTTGTTTCTTCCTCATACAGTTTGTTTTCTGATAAATTACTTATCTTGCACTATGTCTTATTTGATGATTTAAATGATACTTCCTTCCTCGATGTTCTTGGTGGATTATCCTATTATATTCTCATTTCATATTCAATTAGGGTTCCATGCAGGTCATCCATTGTCAGTTTGTCTAGATATTGTAAAATTTTGAGACCCAAGAGATCTAGAATTCAATGAGAAAAATAATACTAATCCAATGAATTTGCAAATAAACAAAGAAGAGAGAGATAGAGAATAGTTTACTCCACAAGAATGAATGTATTCACAATATATTCGAAATTACAATGAGATCAATCCAATATGTAGAGAGGAATTGATCTTGTCACTAATAATATAAACTGCCACTAAAAACAGTGTAAAAATGGCTAAAGCACAGGAATAACCCTCTAAAATAGATAACCCACACCTAACATGAGTATGATAGGCTGAAAAGTGTGATTTTACTAACTAATTATCTAAACATGAAAAGTTTACTAAAGAAAGGGGGTAAATCCCTAAAATCAAGGGGCAATTTCCTTGATTTAAGGAGGAAGTGTGCTCTCCTTCCTTTAGGTGTTTAAACTATGCATGGAGGTTGGAAAGGAGTTATTAAGTGGATTTATAACTAAAGAACTCAAAGTTAACTCCCTAAACTTAAGGAAAACTCCCTAAAATCAAGGAATGTGTCTCCTACCCTCTCTAGAGAGTCAAATTAAGTGAGGAAAAATGCATTGGAATGCATTAACCAAGGTCTAGGTGCCTAAGACAAGTAATAAAACAAGGGAAGTTAGGATTATTCTCTAACACCCCCCCTTAATCCTAATTGTAGTGACATAACAATAAAATGTGAGTCCCGGCTACTAGGCCATTTTAGGTACTCAATACAATAATCAACCCCTCATAAAATGAGGAAAGAGGTAAAACCTCATGGGAAACTGCCCCCCCAAAAAAAGAGGAAATAAAAAAATGTTAAGTAAATTGTGAGAGTCTACCTAGTTGTCTCTACCACAACCAAAATATCCCACAAGTCAGAGAATTTCTTCTCAGTGAAGGATTTGGTGAAGATGTCTGCAATCTGCTACTCAGTGGGGAAATATTGCAGTGAAATAACTTAATCATGAATCAACCCCTGGATGTAATGCATGTGTATCTCGATATGATTGGTTCTCTGTCTCTGAACTAGATCAGTGGATATTTGAATGGTACCATGGTTTTCACAAAACATGACAGTCAACATATGATACTTAATCCCAAACTCAGAAAGTAAACCCTGCAACCAAATACACTGTGTGGCGGCATTCACTACCCTCTTGTACTCTTCCTTTGTTGTGGATAAAGAAATAGTTGAATGCTTCTTACTTGACCAGTAAAGTGGAATGGAACCAAATATGAATACATACCTTGAGGTGGACTTGCGGTCTATGCCATTGCCAGCCCAATGTGAATTAGTGTACCCAACCAAAGATAGAGGACAATCAACTACATAATAAATACCAAAACTGGGAGTGCCTTTTACATACCAACGGATTCTCTTAGCATTTTTCCGATGAAGCTCATGGAGCTTCTGCATATACCTAGAAACAACACTCACTGCATAAGAGAGATCAAGATGAGGATGTGTGAGGTACAATAATCTCCCTACCAACTGCTGATAGAGAGTATTGTCTACCAAAGGAGTAGTCACTCCATCCTCCAATATGACCCAAGAAAGAAAAGGTGAACCAACTAGCTTACACTCTATCATCTAAAACATGTCAAGTATATCTAGTGCATACTTGTTTTGTGCCACCTTGATTTCTGAAGTAGACTATGATACCTCAAGACCAATAAAATAATGCAACAAACCCATATCACTCATGGAAAATATATCATCCAAGTCAGTCTTAACCCATGCAATATCCGATAAATCACTCCCTGTGATCAGTAAGTCATCTATGTATAGAACAATAAAAAGAAGGGATTCATCATGGTGAAGCATATAAACATTTGGATCTGATTTACATCTATGAAATCCTTGAGAAAACATAAAAGAACCCATTTTTTAATACCAAGATCGAGGATCATGTTTGAGCCCATATAATGATTTCTTTAACCTGCATACAAGAGAGGAGTCATGAACATACCCATGTGATTGATCCATATATATTTCCTCCTTCATATCCATGTGAATAAAATAACTCTTCACATCCATGTGATGGACTTCCCAGTGTCGAGAAGCCATAATGCCCAAAACTAGCCTAATGGAGTCCATTTTTGCAATTGGTGGAAAAGTATCGATATAATCAATGCCATGTACCTGAGAGTAAACTTTAGCAACAATCCTATATTTATAGTTACTGATATTACCATTTTCATCCATATTTTTCTGAAATATACATCTGCATCGAACAAGCTTTCTTCCTTTCAAAAGTGGAACCAAATCCGAAGTTTGGTTCTCCATGAGAGCATTGTACTCCTCATCCATAGCAGCTTCCCAGAAGGGGTTTCTCGTGGCCTCTGTGTATGACTTTGGATCTTATGAAAGTGACATATAGTAATGTATGGGAAGAAACTTCTTTTTGGAAACCAAGGCAGTGAGGGCCTCGAAAAACTGTGATCTATTCCTCCTAAGATCCATCGGATTGTCGACTAGTTCACCAACATCATGAAAAGTCTTTTTGGCCCAAACTGGTAGGGGATCCAGAGCATCCATGAACTGATCATAAACCTTTTAATATGATCCAAATACCTTCTCATCATCATTATTTCAATTTATCAAATGAGCATCAAAACCCTCTTCAATTGTTTCATCCAAAAAATCCTCGATAGGCTGAATTGAAACTGCTTGTCGTGGACCCTCTTCGAACTTCACACTTTCTTCAATGAAAAGTGAATTAGTAGAATATTGTAGAAGCCTATAACCTTCAAAACCTTCATGGTTGCCAAAAAATATGTATTCAACACTCTAAGGCTCTAGTTCCCTTCGTTTGTCAGATGGAATATGGGCCCATGCACGATAACCAAAAATTATGAAATGAGATACTTTTGGTTTCTTACTGCACCAATATTCGAAATGAGTGATTCCCTTCAGTGATTTGTTAGGAACAAGGTTTTGAATTTATTATGCACAATTTATGTCTTCATCCCATAGATTTGGATCCAATGATTTCGATTGTAGCATGCAATTTTACATCTCTTTCAATGTCTGGTTCTTTCTCTCAGCAACATCATTCTATTGCGGTGTGTAAGGCACTGTATGTTGGATATCAATGCCCTCTTCAGAACAAATTTGCTGCATATATTTGTTAACGTACTCACCTCCATTATCACTACGAAGGATGTTAATCCTTCCCTCGGACTAATTCTCAACAACTACCTTAAATTCTTTAAAATATTGAAACACTTGAGATTTCAATGTCAAAAAATACACCCATGTGAAGCGAGAGTAGTCGTCAATAAAAGTGAGTACATACCAGTATTTTCTGATTGAGGGATTAGGTACGGGTGCCATGACATCACTATGAATCATCTGAATAGGTGAGGATGTCCTCCATGCTTGTCCTTTGTCCATTTTTTTCTCAGGATTCTTACCAAGAATGCAGCCCTAATAGATCCCATTGGAAAAATTGATTTGAGGAAAACCGGTTACCATGTCTTCTTTGCTAAGTTGATGCAAGTACATGTAATTAAGATTCCTAAATATCTCATACCATAAACTTCTCTCTTCATTAGTATGAGTCAAAAAAAATTTACATACATATTTGGGAAAGAAATGAGAGAGGGAATACAACCAAGAGTGATGATCTACAACACCATGAGCTACCTCGAACCCTGTTTTTAAGTCCGAAATCTCCACTGAATCTAGATATAATTCAGCCTTTATTTTGGAACCAAAATGTGTGATTTGATATATGGAAAGAAATTTCATGGAAAGCGAGGGTAAATTCATCACATTATCAAAATATCCCCCTTCCAAAGAAACTATTCCTTTACCACATACCTCAACTGGTGTGTCGTCTCCGATGAGAATAGAAGGTCATGTGCACTCTTTGATGGATGAGAATTATTCTTTATTTTCATCCATATGATTATAAGCACCTGAATCAAGGATCGAATTGGTTGGGGAGGATGTGACAACCATCAAAGCGTGACCATCGCGAGATTTTCCTCTTGTTTTTATTCATCCTTCTTCCTTGCATTTGTCGGGACCATGAGATTGTTTTGTTGTAGCATATTCTCCATGTCATATATAGTTTTCCTCATACAAGAATCTTCAGGATGATAACCTTTTTGACAATAGCTTCATTTATATCTTTTCTTTTTCTTCTTCCCTTTGTTATCTGAAGAATATTCATCTGCCACTTTCAAGAACTTTTCCTTTCTAGACTTGGGGTTTTTTCCTTTCCCCTTTTTCTGATCTTTGAAATTTGGTTTTCTTGCTTCATCTTCTGCAAGAGAATGATCTCTAGAATCCTTTATGGATCCCATAGAAACTAATTTTCCCTTCTCTTGAGCTAGTGCTTCAATAAAATCGTCTAAACAGGGCATTTTTCACTTCAGAGTTGTTAATTTTGAAGCATGAAACGAGGAAACAAAAAATGAATAATTGGGACCCAGTTTTGAGAGAATGGAAAGGATGAGTTGCTCATATTTTTTCACTACTTTGAATTATTTAAGCTGAACTAAAATGGATTTAAATTTAATAAAATACTCTTGCAAAGAATCAAAATTTGACAGATTGAAACCTATGAGATCGTTATCCAAACTTTAGGCTCAAAGTTCATCATGTTTACCAACTCTTCCAACTTGGTCCAGACCTCGTTGGGGGATGATGTGGTTTCGAAATGGAACATCAAGTCTCTTGATATGGAGAGACATATCATCCCAAAGGCTCATTCATTCTATTGAAATACTTTTCCTTCTCCACAACATTTGTTTGCTCAAATTCCGTACCCATTGTTATCCGGTAGAGACCTTTGCTTTGAAGAGTAAGGGTGATCTCGTCTTTCCATTCAAATTAGTTGAATGGAGTTAGGACAACATGCTTGGGCTGAAGGTTTTTATCCATTTATTTTTGCTTCCTCCTTTTATGATCTTTCACCTATAAATAAAACTAGTATACCTCTCCCTCAGATTCCCTGAGGCTCTAATACCATGTAAAATTTTGAGACCCAATAGATCTAGAATTCAATGAGAAAAATAATACTAATCCAATGAATTTGCAAATAAACAAAGAAGAGAGAGATAGAGAATAATTTACTCCACAAGAAGGAATGTATTCACAATATATTTGAAATTACAATGAGATCAATCTAATATGTAGAGAGGAATTGATCTTGTCACTAATAATAGCAACTGCCACTAAAAGAAGTGTAAAAATGGATAACGCACATGCCTAAACCTATAAAACAGATAACCCACACCTAAAATGAGTATGATAGGGTGACAAGTGTGATTTTACTAACTAATTAGATAAACATGCAAAGTTTACTAAAGAAAGGGGGTAAATCCCTAAAATCAAGGGACAATTCCCTTGATTTAAGGAGGAAGTGTGCTCTCCTTCATTTAGGTGTTTAAACTATGCATCAAGATTGTAAAAGAGTTATTAAGTGGAGTTATAACTAAAGAACTCAAATTCAACTCCCTAAACTTAAGGAAAACTCCCTAAAATAAAGGAAGGTGTCTCCTACACTCTCTAGAAAGTCAAATTAGGTGAGGAAAAATGCATTGGAATGCATTAACCAAGGTCTAGGTGCATAAGACAAGTAATACACAAAGGGAAGTTAGGATTATTCTCTAACATATCCTTAATTTCATCAATAACAAATATCTTGGGATTAAATCTTGAGGGAAGTGACATGAGAATCTTTTGTACAATACTATCTTCTTCAACTTCTTCTCATAATCCTTTAATGGAGTTGGAAACATCATCCACATGGAGAAGATAGGCTGCAATATTCTCTTTTTCATTCATCTTGAGTCTCAAATTTTCCTTTATAGAATTGCAACTTTTCTCTCTTAACCTTATCATGTTGCTCATAAATATTTTGTAGTTTGTCACACATCTCTTAGGTTGAGGCATAATGCATGAATTTGGTGTATACTAATTTTCTTAATTCAGAAAGAATAGCATTTATATCCCTGGAATTATTGTTATTGAGCCTAATTTCATTCATATAATTTGGGGGAGTTCCTTGATATTTGTAATCGTTTACTACTAATCCTTCACATCATATCCAAGTGACATAAAAAATGTTTGCATTCTTATTTTCCAGAAGACATATTTTGATCCATCAAATTTTGGTGCTTTGTTTTTGGAGAACCCTTCTTGTCCCTCCAATGTGAGGATTCACCTTCCAACAATTAGGTTGTTCGTAAAGGAACCTGCTCCGATACCAATTGTTGGAGTACTGAGAGAGGGGGTGAATCAATATTACATGATAATATTTTTTTCACAACTTTCCTTTGAATCAAACTTTGTTTTTTACCAGTAGTCAATCATGAATAGTTAAATCATACAATGAAAAATATACAAATATTTACCATGGAAACTCAAATGGGATAAAACCACTAAATTTTATTTATAAAAAAATTGTAAGCACCAAATTACAATAGACACCAATCTGTAATAATATTTGCAGGAACCAAATGGCAATGGACACCAATCCCCTTGTTGAGCACCAACTTAGCCAATGGGAACCAACCCACATAATTATTTTTCACAAGAACCAACCTGTAGGAGCCACCAATCTCTTTCCTTGCTCCACCATGCCACCATGACCATATTTGTTTGCTTCAGAAGACCTCTCCAACATGCTTCATCCTTTGTGTCATCAAACGTCACATCTTCTTCATTGGTTCCACGCTATCGTACGAACCTCAAAATCTCTATTATTCTCGCATTTATCACTTCACACTCAACTAACATCAAAATATCATTTGGTAATATTTATTTATAAACTCCATGCTATCTTGGATATGTCCACATACCCAGAATTATGAAGTCGACTCCGGGTCCACCGATTCTTCAAATCAAACTACAAAACCCTTCTACAAAATCTTTTTTTATGTTCCTTTTGTTGCAAGCGATCTAGTTCACGGGTCCTCAACACTCAACCACAATCCTATTAAGACTTCCTGTAGATATCGAGTGTTGATTTGATCCCAAAATTATAAACATTGTTCTTCAGGCACAAGAGTCATGTGGACGTCTCTTGATTAGATCATAACCATCTGATCTAACATCTATAACATATAATCTAACAGGTTATAGGACCCTTTTGACCTACTCACTCAACCACCATTAGATATAGATCATATTTTATCTCATCCATCGATTTGTGATAGTATTTTTTGGGACCACCAGGCATGTCATAGTTACCTCTATCGGACTCCTCTTGGATCACTCTGAATATGAAAAATCTAAACTTTGTACTTCTCCTTTCAGACTCCTAAAGTCTGATCACTCTCCACCGTCGATCATTCAATATCTATAGTTACCACTCCTTAATCTTCACTTCCACTATGCCATGTCTTCGTTGGTCAACTTGCATGTATCTTCCATGTGTCATCATTATGTACTATTCTGAATAAATCCTCACCATCAATTTTCCTTTCGGTATAACGTTATCAGACTTCAGTGAAGTGGCCAAAGCCTCTCCAATGAACGGTGGAGATTCAGTTTACTTCAACTAATGAATTCTCAAATTTCTT
>JASDQU010684032.1:0-45209 GCA_032191745.1 Picea mariana | reverse complement strand
CCTTTTGAAGTGGTATATGGACAGAAGCCACCTTCAGTTCTCTCATACTTACTGGGTACCTCGAAGGTCCAGGCGGTTGACCAAACACTTACAGTTTGAGAGGATATTCTTCATACCCTTAAAGAGAACTTGGTCATGGCACAAAATCGCATGAAGCAACAAGCAGATCAAGGTCGCTATGAACGTCAATTTGTAGAAGGGGATCAGGTGTTTCTGCGACTACAACAATACAAGAAAAATTCCCTCAAGGCCAAGCATTGTCAGAAGCTAGTGCCCAAATTTTATGGTCCTTATACAGTTCTCAAGCGTGTGGGACAAGTCGCATATCAGTTAGCTCTGCCCAATCAGTCGAAGCTACATCCAGTTTTTCATGTTTCATGCTTAAAGAAGGTGACTGGAGCTAGGTGCCAAATTCAAACCAACCTTCCCGAGTTAGCTGAAGAAGGATCCATTTGGCTACAACAAGAAGCGGTTTTGGACCAGATTGAGCGTCGCCTGCATCAAAGAACCATCAAGGAAGTGCTAGTCCAGTGGAAAGATACGACTCCAGCAGATGCCACTTGGGAACTAGCTACCATTCTGCAACAGTTTCCACATCTCAATCCTTGAGGACAAGGTTGTTTTTAAGGGGGAAGACATGTTAGAGTCCTAACCCGCACATAGGTAGATCAATATATTCGGATATAATAAAGGTCAATATTAATAAGGCCTTTCAATAAAATAGAATAAGGTGGATGTAAGAAGACCTAATAGAAGCTTCTGCTTCTNTGGAGGTTGCCCCCTCGAAGAGGCCAGTGAACATTACTTTCTGAATCAAAGTGCTATTTCTGTTGTTGTTGTTATATCATTTCTGTGTTATTGTGGAGATTATGCTGGATATATTACTGTTATTCTACAATTTCTAGCATTTTATTTCTGTTTTGCATATTTATTATATCTGGTATCTTGTAATCTTGTGCATCCATGTAGTCTATAAAAATTGATTCAATAAATAGATTGCACATCTTAATAATTCTCCCTTTGCACACTGCACAACTACTTCTATGACTTCTACTAAGGCCTCTTCCTTTCTACACTTCCTCAAAAGTTTGCATGCCATATGTTTCATGGAAAACCTTGTCATAGAATCATTGATGTCCTTTATTACTATGCCCCTGGTTCCCCTGTTTGTGTCGAACCATGATTTGACTTCTTATGCAATTTTCTTGTCCCGTACTTTGTTGTCCAAATAATATTCTGGTTTTACGCTACTGATATGAAACCCTGTAATTTTATCTATGAGATATACATATATATGGAATGGCTCGTCCATCCACATGATCCCTCCATGCACCCTTTCCAGCAGTTGTTTCACATAGAGACCCACATTCTTACAGCGCCCAAAATGCGGTATGTCCAACAAATTCATAATGTATGAATTGTATAAACCTGTGATCCACTGCATAGGATCCAAAATTGGTTTCCCTAAGGGTCCTACCTCCACCCTATTCTCTAAGTAGATTTCCAGTTCTAGATCAGGAAAATTTTTTGTATCAAATAATGGAGGCATGTCATAGACTAGTATCTCATCTACTGGCTTCATTCCTAAAGTGGACAAAATGTTTTCCTTCAATATCTCATGTATATCTTCCTTCAGTATCTCTTTCTCTTTGTGCACATCAAACTTATGTTCAGGCATTGTATTCTTCCTAAACCACTTGTACTAGTCTTGTTCCTTCTCGGTTGCATCTTCTCCTATCTTAGCTCCATGACTAGTAACTATGTTAATCTTCCTCGCATCTTCTTCTCTATTTTCCACCCCAATCCATTGCACGTTCTAATTAGTCTAGTTCCTCTCATCCTATATATTTATCAAAAGTGTAGAAAAATATTCTATTTCATTATTTGTTGCACGACACTACATACATGTCACAAGTGGTTGTGGGAAGTCTCTTTTATAGTGCCCTAGTTTCTGGCAGTTATGAAAAACAACTAGTCCTCGACCTCCTCCAAAGCCTCTTCCTCGACATCCTCCTCCTCTGAATCCTCTTTATGTTTCCTTTATTATCTTCATGCGGTGTGGTATACTGAGGTCCTTGATTATACAATGGTTGTGGCTTATTGTACTGTAGTGGAGCTATGCATTGTTGTGTAGGATTATACCATTGTTTCCATTGAAACTATTGTGCATTATACTCTGGTTGTGTTGCAAACTACTGCATGAGATTATATTTTTGTTGCTGCGCATTTTTATATTGTGGTTTCTCTATAGGTTTTCCTGTTACAAGTTTGACCTGCACCATGTATGTATCTGCAATCCTTTATTTCATTGTCTCCAAAGTTCTATAGTCCTTGTCTTCCTGTCCAAATAACTTACAAAAGTTACAAAATGTGCTCTTCGATACACTACTACAAAAAATACCTTTAGAGGCGGTCATTTTTATCCTCCAAAAGTGGAATTGGCAGGGGTTTTAGCATTAGTGGGGGTTCTGCAAACCCCCCCAAAAAAGTTGCTTTTAGGGGAATTTTCAAACCTCCCCCCAAAAATGAATTTTGGCAGCGATTTGGAACCACCCCTAAAAGTCACTTTTTGGGGGCAGTTTTTCACCACCCTTAAAATTCATTTTTTAGGGAGGTTTATATCTCTTCAAAAACCATCGATAAAAGACTTGAATTTTAGCAGCAGTGCCTTTATGGGGGGTTTGGAACCCCCCTCAAAAAGTGACTTTTAGGGGTGGTTTAGAATCCCCTATGTAGAAACCTACAGGGGCAGTTTATATCTCTTCAAAAACCGTCTCTAAAAGGATTGAATTGTAGTAGTGATGCCTTTAGGGGGGGTTTGGAACCCCCCTTGAAAAGTGATTTTTAGGAGTGGTTTAGGACCCCTTGTGTAGAAACCTACAAGGAAAATTTATATTTCTTAGAAAAACACCGCTAAAAGAATTGACTTTTAGCAGCGGTGCTTTTGGGGACAATTTAGAACTGCTCTTGAAAAGTTACTTTTGGGGGAGGTTTAGAACCCCCTTCATAGTGATCTATGAGGGAAGTTTAGAACTTTCCTCGTAGCAACGTTTGAGGATAGTTAGAACCCCCGTCATAGAAGCATATGAGGGTGATTTTTCACCCTCCATGTAGCAACTTATGAGGGTGGTGTAGAACCCCCATCATGGAAATCTATGAGGGTGGTTTAGAACCCCCATCATATCAATGTATGAGGGAATTTTAGAACCCCTCCCTCATAGAAACCTATGAGGGAATTTTCAAACCCTCATCATAAAAATATATGAGGGAATTTTAGAACCCCATTCATAACATCTTATGGAGTCAATTTAGAACCCCCCTCATAGTAGGTTATAGAGCCAGTGTGGAAGACCCTTTAACAATATACAGGGATGGTTTGAAACCCCCCTCAGAGAAACTTATGAGGGAATCATGAAACCTTCTATAAACCTACGTGGGTGTTTTATAACCCCCCATAGCAACTTACGAGGGTTATTGATAAGCTCCCTCATGGAAACCTATGAGGGAAATTTATATGTATGTGGGTATATATACATAAACATATATTCATGTTTAATATTTTTTTCTTAAATTTTATTTTACATTATTGATTTTACTTTGAGTTGTTATTTTTAAATATTATGGTAGGTCCACTTTTTTCATGTATCACATCAATTTTATGCACAAACATTATATATCTCCCTCAGTGAAATGCACCTCACTTATCATAAGTTATTATTACTATAATGAAAACAAAAACAAAACCATGACATGATTTTCCTTGAAGAAGCTTAGCAGTGATCCCCTTCATATGCATTAAAAATTTAATGACATGCAGGTAGACTTTGAAAATATTCAAAATTCATATCAAGAACATTTTCAATATGCACATTTTTCATAAAAATTAACAATTGCATTCAAGTAAACAATATAGTCAACTAATTGGTAGATGCACATTCAAAACAATTAAGAGTATTAAAATGTAATTTCCAATTTCATAGATACAATTAAATGAGAATGGATAAATAAATAATAAATAGTACTTATTTATCAACATTCGACCATGTTCCTTCACAATCTTGTCGAACATAATCCATGTCACCATCAACTGTAGCTTCATCATCTTTTCATTTTTTCCCTTCAAAGTCTACAATGCTCAATAGATTTGCATGCTCAAATTCATGTGTGTTACTATTTATCAATCCCTTTGGAGGGCTTTTCATAACTACATACCAATCATTCTCTGCAAGATCTTGTACATAGAATAATTGTTTCTCTTGTGATGCTAGAATAAATGGATCATCTTGCACTCAATCCTTACTTAAGCATCTCTTTAGATTCACCATTGTGAAACCAAATTCATCAACTTTCATTCTGTTCTTCTTGTGTACATCTACCCAATCACATTTGAACAAGGGATACTTCACACAATAGTAGTCCAATACGATTATTTCTTGGATCACTCTATAATATGTTGTCGTTTGGCATATTGTATTCTTGTCTTTTGCACTTGATATCATTAATGTTTGTGCATATATGGACATACCACTATTTTGGGTGGCCCTAATATTCTCTATGATTTTAATATGAAATCTACACCCATTGATTAAGTATCCCTCATAATTAGTTTCATATTTCCTTGGGCCACGTGCTAACCATTTAAGGGTATCATAAATATTTCATTTTCCTTCCACCTACAAATTATTAAATATCGTTAGAAAACCATGCAATTTCAAACTACATAAAAGGATCCTTAGTTCATACATCATAATAGTCTTGTTCAATAAATTATAAATAATTATAATATAATGAACATATCATTACATGTTTTTAACCAATCACCAAATTGTTGGTTGTGGAGCTTTTGTAGCAAGCCTTCATCCTTTTGGGCTTGTATGTTTTTATTGGTGATTTCACTCAAGTGGATCTTGTTGGGTATGTGTTATATTCTTTGCATGACTAGACCTAGTGTCTTCTACATTGTGTCAAGTGCACAGGGGAGTGTGAGGGGGGGCCCGTGCCCCCAAGAAATTTTTTTTCCTTGGGAAACATGTCGCATGTTTCCTCGATTTTCATGTCCATTGTTGGGCGGTTTTTTGGTACATGATTTTTGCCGATGGTTTTCTATTTCTAGTTAAGGAATTAAGGTTTTTGACTAATCCAGGTCATTGGGTTAGGTTTTTGGATGCCAATGGATCCTATATGTATATTTTATTGTAAACAATGTATCACTAAGAATGAATATAGAATATGCTAGTTTTCCCAGTTTGGGTTTTTAGGGGAAAAATATCTATGGAATGTGTGTATTTCCCATTGTATCTTTTCTTTTCTTTTATTGAAAATGTGTTTGCAGTAAAATATTGTACAAGGTTAAAATTTACATTTGGTATCTGAGCTTTGTTGCCTTCAGGGGGGTGTCTTTTTGGTCAAGGGTTTGGCTCTAGAATGTGACAATCCTTGTTACAGTGGTAGATCTGTGGTATTGATTTTCAGGTGAAAATAAATGGAGAGAAGTTTGAAAATGGAGATTGTGGTCAAGGGTTTGGCTCTAGACTGTGACAATCCTTGTTACAGTGGTAGATCTGTGGTATTGATTTTCAGGTGAAAATAAATGGAGAGCAGTTTGAAAATGGAGATTGAGAAGTTTAATGTGCAAATTTTTGAGTTGTGGAAGCTCAATATGGAATATATGTTGGTGGACAAAGATTAGTGGATCATGGTGGATCTAGGTACTACATCTACATGAACTTCAATAGATGACTGGAAAAAGTTGGATCAAAAGGTGAAGACAAAAATCCAATTGCATCTCTCAGATTCAGTGTTACCGAATGTGTCATATGAAGATACAACCAAAGATTTATGGGATAAGTTGGGGAAGTTGGATTAGTATAAGTCTCTAGTAAATAAATTATTCCTGAGAAAGAAGTTGTATAACTTGAGGATGAGAGATGGAGACTCAGTGGAAAATCATTTAAATGCCTTCAATACTATGGTAAGTCAATTATTATTTGTTGAGATTAAAATTTTAGATGAAGATAAGGGTATTGAATTAATTTTCTCTTTACCAAACTCGTGGGATAGTTTGTTTATCGCCATAGGTAGTAATACAACTTCCTTGAAGTTTAATGAAGTGGTCCCATCCTTGTTGTCAGAGCAGCTGAGACAGAAGAACATGGAAGGATAGATCATAGATGCATTATTTGCAACAGGACAATCCCAAGAAATAAATAGATCTAAGTCCTCAAGTGGGAGATATAAGTCTAATGTAATATCTAAGTCTCCCAAAAATTTTGTAAAGGTATTGTGGAGATGTGGAAAAGAAGGGCACTACAAGAAGCAGTGTAGATCCAAAGTTGAGAAAGAGAAGGGATCTAAATAATCTCCCTCTACAGAAGAAAATACCTCCAAGGAAGGAGGGGATGTGTACTTTTCTTCTTCAAGTACACATACAAATCATGAGGCATGGTTGGTTGACTCAGGTGCATCCTTTCATATGACTCCCCAAAGGGAGTGGTTTTGTTAATATTAAAGGTATGATGGAGGTAATGTTTTCCTAGGTTATAACTCAACAACGAGAATAATAGGTCGAGGAAAAGTCAAGTTGAGGCTCATAGATGGAAGGATTAGAAAAATACCTGGTGTTTTTCACATCGCAGGATTGGCCAGAAATTTGATTTTTGTAAGAAAAATGGACGATGCAAGGGTGAAAAAATTATTTGAAAAGGAAACTTGCAGGATGGTTTGAGGAGCAATGGTGGTATTGAAGGGAGTTCGATTTGGAACTCTGTATAATATGAAAGGAAGAACTATTAGTGATGGTTTTAATATTTCCATTGTTCCTGATACTGGAGTTGAAGAAGAAATAACTCCTATAGTCTCTGAAGAAAAGGTTATGTTGTGGCATCAAATATTGGGGCATATTGGAGAGAAGGGTCTTTGACTACTACACAGTAAAGGTATGGTTGAAGGTATGTTTAACTGCTCTCTGAATTTTTATTTCTGTGAAAATTGTGTATATGGGAAGCATAACCGTGTAAGATTCCCCTCTCGTGCAATGAGGGCAGAAGGAATTTTACTGCCAGTTTACAATGATGTGTTTGTTTGGACCTGTGTCAGTTCCATCATTGGGAAAATGTGTGTACTATGTATCATTTATAGATGCCTTATCGAGGAATAATGTGATATATTTCCTCAAGAAGAAATATGAAGTCTTTGATAGTTTTAAAGATTTTAAGGCTCTTGTTGAGAATCAAACAGAGAAAATAATTAAGGTGATGAGGATAGATAATGGCAGAGATTTCTACGGGAATGAATTTGAAGAATTCTATAAGAAGTATGGTATAGAAAGGAAGAACACTACTCCATATACACCTCAGCAGAATGGAGTTGCATAAAGGATGAACAAGACATTGATGGAAACAGTAAGGTGCATACTCAGTGGTCCCAAGTTAGGGTAAGAATTCTGGCCAGAGGAAGTGGGTATTGCATGTTACCTAGTCAATATATCACCCTCATTAGCACTGGATTACAAGACTCCACCAGAGGTATGGACTGGTAAGAATCCTTTTCTCACACATCTCAAGGTATTTGGTTGTAAGGTCTATGTTCATGTTCCACAGGAAAAGAGGAGTAAGCTAGATAAGAAATATGAAAAGAGTATCTTTATTAGGTATAAATATGGTCTCAAAGGTTATAATATTTGGAGCCTAGAAACTAAGAAGGTTGTGTATAGCCGAGATGTGGTTTTTAGAGAAATGAAGAATGTTGTTAAACAATAAGTCCTACCAAGTAAGGAAGAACCAACGAAAATAGAGTTTGATTTAAAGGATGATGAATCCAACTCTACAAAAGAACATGAATAAGAAGAAGAAGATCCTCATAATCTAGTATTGAGGAGATCAATATGAGAAAGAAGGATACTGAAAAGGTATACTCCATCTGATTTTCATTCAAATTTTTCTCTGTCTATTACTAATGATGATCCTAGAACTCTCAAGGAGGCATTGGATTCAGAGGATGGAGAACTCTGGAAAAACTTCCATGGATGAAGAAACAGAAACCTTGGATAATAATAAGGCTTGGGATCTGATGGAGTTTCTGACTCGAAGAAATCCCATTTGCAACAAATGAGTATTTAAAAAGAAGTTGAATGAAGAAAGAAAAGTGGAGAAATACAAAGCTCGGTTGGTAGCAAAGGGTTATTCCCCGGTTGAGGGAATTGATTTTGGTGAGATGTTTTCTCCTCTTGCCAAGTTAACTTCTATTATATTTATGTTATTTGTTACTATTGTGTTTGATTTTTAAGTAGAACAGGTGGATGTAAAGACAACATTCCTACATGGGGATATGGAATAAGAAATCTATATGAAACAGCTAGAAGGTTTTGTTGTCAAGGGAAATAAGGAACTGGTATGCAAGATGAAAAATACCTTGTATGGTTTACAAGAATCACCAAGAACGTGGTATAAAAAATTTGATACTTATATGATGGTAATTGGCTTCACAAAAAGCAAAGAGGATCACTGTGTGTATTTTAAATTAATTAGTGATCATTTTATTTATTTGGTATTATATGTGGATGAAATGTTGTTGATAGGAAACAAGAAGGATATTATATAGGATGTAAAAACTCAATTGTCCTCTAAATTTGACATGAAGGATATCGGTGTTGAAAATTTCATTTTGGGCATGGAAATTGAAAGAGATTGGAAAAAGAGGAAACTTTAGTTAAATTAGAGAAAATTTGTCGAGAAAATATTGCAGAGGTAAAATATACAGAAATGTAAACTGGTCAAGCTTCCTATTCCTTTTGGTGTAAATTTATCTACAGATCAGTGTCCTAGGACACAGGAAGAGGAGGAGGAAATGTCTTGTGTTCCATATGCGAATGTAGTTTGCAGTTTCATGTACATAATGGTTTGTACTAGACTGGAAATTTCACATACCATGGGAGTTTTGAGCAGGTATATGTCAAAACCAGAGAAGGAGCATTGGACAATAGTAAAAAGGGTTTTTAGGTATTTGCATGGCACTGCTAGCTATGGATTTTGCTACCAAGGAAGACCAAGATTTGACAGAGTGTTGGAAATACATGGCTTTGTGGATTCATACTAGGTTGAAGATCTGGATTGTAGGATATCTACAAGTGGATATGTGTTTGAACTATTTGGAGGAGCAATCGGTTGGATGAGCAAAAGATAGGATGTAGTGGTACTTTCAACTACAGAAGTTGAATACATGGCAGAAACTCATGCAAGTAAGGAAGCAATATGGTTACACATATTCGTTTTAGGTATTGGGTTGGTACAACAAGTTGTAAGGATAGATTGTGACAGTTAGAGTGCAATTTTTCTGGCTAAGAACTTGGCATATCATTCAAAGAAAAAGCATATTGATATTCAATATCACTTTGTGAGAGACATGGTTGAAGAAAAGAAAGTGTTGCTGATGAAGGTAGATACTTTGAAGAATGTTGAAGATTCATTAAAAATATCTGTGAGCACTGAGAAGTTCTCTTGGTGTAGAGGATCCACGGGCATTGCTTCTCTCAATTGTTGACTATGTAACCCGGTAACCCCCTGTGTGAAAAGAAAACAACAAGTGGGAGAATGTTGGGTATGTGTTATATTCTTTACATGACTACCACTAGTGTCTTCTATGTTTCACCGAGTGCATGGGGGGGGGGGTGATATCCCCCCTTCGCAGGGGTTCAGGGGAAGCACCCTCGATAAAAAAATTTTCTCAAGAAATGTGTTGCATTTTTGCCTCATTTTTTGTATAGCCTCGATTTTCATGTCCATTGTTGGGTGGTTTTTCGGCACAGGATTTTTACCAATGTTTTTTTTATTTCTAGTGAAGTAATTAGGGTTGTTGACTTATCCAGGTCATTGGGTTAGGGCTTTGGATGTCGATGGATCCTATATGTATATTGTATTTTAAACAATGTATCACTATGAATGAATATAAAATATTTTAGTTTTCCTGGTTTGGGTTTCTAGGGGAAAAGTTTCTGTGTAATGTGTGTATTTTCCATTGTATCTTTTCTGTTCTTTTATTGAAAATGTGTTTATAGTAAAATATTGTACAATGTTAAAATATACACATCCTAATTTCTAGTAATGTCAATGAACATCATTTTCATTACAAGGTCATTCTTATTACTTACTTTATCCATGGTTGAACTTCATCTATGTTGTGCAAGACCCACCTATGGGCTTGTAACAAACTGATGTTATCCTATTCAAAATAATTTCCACTAGATAAGGCCTTCCCATAGTGATCAAGCTCTCCCTCTTCATCATCCCAAGCCTCATTTCTATTAGGAATGCTTCCAATATATTCCATACATTCAACATATCCAGAACAAAAATTGATGTATTCCTCCACAATGTAGTTTTCAACTATGCACCCTTCAGGCCTATTCTTGTTCTTCACATAACTTTTGTAAACTTTCATGTGCTTGAAAAACAAAACACATCAAACTTGCAGTCAAATGAAAAGTATGAATAAATATTTGTTAGGGTTCTACTAGATTAAAATAATATGTTGGAATTTATGTGGATTTGTACACTGTAAAAATTCACTAACCTTTCAAAAGGGTACATCCATCAGTATGCAACTAGACCAAAAAAATGTAACTCTTGTACCAAGGGTACAGTCAAATGTATCATTATATATCTATGATATCATATTCTAAGTTTTCAAGATCTGTTGGATAAACCATTTTTGCACGAATTTGGATAAAAATGAAGCAAAGCCTACAAATGGTGTTTCTCACTGCTTTTGGTAGCACATGACACAATGCTTATGGAAGGAGTTGTTTCATCAGAATATGGAAATCATGTGATTTAATGTTATGAAGCTTAAGCTCTTCTATAGATATATGAATTCTAATATTTGAACTATAACCATTAGGCACTTTTAATGTGAACAAAACAACACAAAGTGTTTCTTTCTCTTTTTTTGAAAGAGCGTGTGGTGCAGGTGGAAGAAATATTATGTTTCCGTGATATTTTGGCCATAGTGATCTCCTTATACCCAACTATTGTAATTCATCATGAGAATTTTTTCCATCCTTTGATTTTCCTTTTATATCTAAAAGGGTTCCAAAAATACTTTCACATACATTATTTTCTATATGCATAACATCTAAAATGTGGTGTACTAGGAGTTTATCTATCCAACCATATCAAAATGAATTCATGAAAATATGGAGAAAAAACTAAACAATAGATTCAAATAAAACATACAAACATACTAAAATACTTCAAGCATCATACATTCAATAATTACCTATAGTTAGTGTGGGTAGAGTGTGCATACCTCCCAATATGGAAAATTGAATAGAAATGGCCTTTTCTTCAACACGCCAATGTTTGAATTTTCACCTTCTTTTTATATTTCTCTTTCTTTTTTAATTTCGTTTTTCCCCCAATTTTCTTCATTTCCTTTTGTTTCTTCAAAAATACCTGATACTTTTACAATTTTAGGTGCAATGCGATGCTCATGATTCCCATTAAATGGTCTGTTTTGAGAATGATACTATGATTTAATGGAAGATATTTCTTATGTCCCATGTACACACACTTCCTACTACATTTGAGATACTCTAAATATGTCTTCCTTCCACATATAGGACATGCATAAAACCCTTTAGTCGTACAGCCAACCATATTTCCATAAGCATAAAATTCATGGATTACCCACATCAATATAGCCTTCATATTAAAAAATGACCTTGAATGAGCATCATATGTCCTTACCCCTTCATCCCATGTTACCTTTAGTTCATCGACCAAAGGCTCCAAAAAAACATCTATGTCATTTCCTGGTTGCTTGGGGCCAGATATTAACAATGACAACACACAAAAATTTGTTTTCATTCATAACCATGGTGGAAGGTTATATGTGACTAGTACTATTGGCCAAACACTATATGCACTACTCAAGTTTCCAAAAGGATTAAATCCATCCACTGCCATTGCAAGTCGTACATTGCGAGGATCATTGGAAAAATTAGGCAGTTGGAATCTATAGTTTTCAATGCTGGGCTATCAACTGGGTGACACATCATTCCATCATAACTTACATTCTCATGATGCCACCTCATTTTATGTGATATTTGTTCAGAGATGTAACAAAAAAAAGAATTATAATATATACATTGCAATACTTAAGATGAGTAAAGAAGATGATTTGTGAGTAGGTAGTACGTAAATTTGCATGCAATAATGGAATTAAAAGAGTTCAAATCGTACCTATACATTCTCTTCAACCTTGGCACTATAGGAAAATACCTCAGCACTTTGGTCGAAACACCTTTATGCACCTTTCTAGAATGAGCATAAACCTTCCATTTAGATTTACCACATGTTGGGCATTTATATTTACTTTCATATTTTCCCCGGTATAAAATGCAATCATTTTGGCATGCATGTATCATTTCATAGTCCGAACCCAATTATTTAATCAACTTTTTTGGAGCATATGCAAAATATGGAAGTGTATTTTCTTTTGGAATAATTTCTCTCAGTAATTTCAACACTTGGGTCAAACTTGTGTCAGACCATCCATTTTTCACTTTAAGGTTGTACAATTTCACAGTGGCCAATAGCTTAGTGAAACTAGTACAACCTGAGTACAATGGTTTCCTATCATCTTCAATTAACTTTTGATATTGATTGATGTCATTCATTTCATACATTCATCATACTTGGCCATTTTTAGAATTCACATCTAGATTTTCATTAAAGCATTCATAAACATCATTCACCATTTGAACGATATGATTATCAACCGTGGTTTCATCATTATCATTTTCATTCTTATGAACTTAAATATCATTTGTAAACAATGTCCTGGACTCATCAATAGGATTATGATCTTCATGTTTGACTATGTGTTCATCACCCTGTCAATTGGATATCACAAAATATAATGTAAATAAAAGAAAATCATAAACATCAAAATTGTTCATATAAAACATTCTCAGGGAAAATGGATATTTTTAAAATATAATTAACTGTCATACAACAATGCATACATAAGATTTTAAATACTTTCATTACATAAATTCATACCAGTAAATGAAAATTTTCTCAAGGTAAATCATTCATCTCATTTTCCTAGTTTTTATTTTCTTTGTCAAATATAGGTGCCTGGGAGAGATATAAAAAAACAAATCAAATTTTATCTAATGTAAAGTGAAATATATAATTAATATTATTGACTTGGAAATGATACTTTAATTCAATAATATCCTATGATCATACATGACTAGCAACCCTCTCTCCATGGAAAAACCAAATTCTATATGAACTCATTATACCATGAATCATCAAGTGTTCTCGTACTTCCTCAAATGTTAGTACTGTAACATTGCAACATTTTTTACAAGGGCATCTTGTGGTATTCTTATCCTATGAATGCCTCATAGAAAACACAATGAACTCTTCAACCCCATCTTGATATTCCTTTGAAATTCTACATAAAACCAATTTGCACATCACTTAATGATAAATCACTGCAAATTACAATAAAAACATATTCTATATTATATTATATCGAGGAAATTATACCTTTTCTTTGAATTTGTCGAGTGTATTTTTTTGTGCATTTGAAAATAAAATCAAGATAATTTTTGCAACTGGCCCCTTAATAATTTGCCTCTTAGCTACCTAAAAATGTCCAATTATCTTAATAAAGAAAATGTTAATGTTACTTTCAGTTTAACGATAGACACAAGCCAACGTGCATCAAGTGTTGAGGATCTCCTAATACCTGAAATATATAAGATTCATTTGTTCACAAGGGTATCTCCATAACACTCACTCAACCAAGTAGTAATTGAGTATAAATATACGAAAGTTTGGACAACTGGTACTAGGTAATGTCATAAATTCATCTCAAACTATAATCATCTAAGTGCAAAAAATACATAGAAACTATGTTACACCTATCTTTAACCAAAACTAATGGTCACTGAAATTAACTAAGTGCCTAAGCCATATGTTATAATGGGTATTAATCATTTAAAGGAAAAAAGTTTAGAAGTATAAAATATAGGGAATCCTAAAATGTCACTGGAAACTGCACACTAGTGTTGAATTCCACTGATAACCATTCATTGAAATAGGCTTTCACTAGTTTGGGATTTCTTTTGAGTGTTTACATCTCCAACGTTTCTAAGGTTTTCTTGCTGGTTATGAGTTGTCTCACCCATCACAGACCTTGTTTATATTCTAGGTTTCATCATACTCTTCCAAACTAAAATGATACCATGATATAATACGAGTCACAAGAAGGATACAAACAACAATTGGGTTTATCTTATTCATATTAATATTTGAGTCATATGTTGTATTGCATGACCACTATGTCAACTGGCCTCCATTTGGAATTTGAGGGTAAACAAGTAAATTATTAGAGTCCATATACATGAAGAAAAAATAATAACATAGTTAAAAATGGTAGGAATTGTTTGTTGAATCCATGAGGGCCTTACTAAATCATTATAAATGTATTTTTTTATAGGTATATTAGTTTCTACAATCTCTTAAAGAGAAGAGGCATTGGAATTCACAATATATGCTTTTTGTTAGTCTCTAACTTTTTTTTTTATTAAGAGAGTGTCCCTAGTCCTTGTCCCCTCCTTCTTATGCTTTTCTGTCAAAAACCTTGTTTTACCTCTCGTCTTAAAAGGTCTTTTTTCCAATTTTTATTGCACTTTTAAATGATTTTGAATTTTTTAAAGTTTAGGATTTGATATGATAAATTTTGTCACATCACTTGTCAATTCATTATTTGAATTTTCAAATTTTTGCCAAGTTAGAAAAGGCGCTACAGGAATAGCGTTATTCCTGTAGCACTAGGAATAATCATAGTTTTACATGTGCCACCCTGCCCAGATCATGTCATAATTTCTCAAATCATGATTATAGGATCTTCATGCCTCTTCATGATCTATTTTTGGGTTTCTATTTCAATGATAACAACTACATATGAAGTATTGAGTTGTACTCGCCACACCTGCATCAAATCAACACATTTGATTATCATAAATAGAATCATCACCTTTCTATTTTAGTGTGTTGGTTATTGTGTGCAGGGATCAAAGAAATAAGTTACTTTTAGTTCTTAACAACCCACTAGAATTGAAAATTCAAACTATCAATCTTCTTATATTTGTTTACAGGATCATATCAACAGTATGACACCCAAAAAGAGTGGCCAGATAATTAGACTAGAGCCTAAAGGCACAAAATTTATCGAATCATACCCTCATATGGTGCAGAAGTTCAAGGATGCTGGTTGGTTCAACTTTTTCTCAACCTTCCAGGGGCATGACGAACAAATATCGATGGTGTTTGCACATAATTTTGATGTCTTCGAAGCTATAGTTGGGAAACTTCTGATGCATGTGACTCAACATTCTATTGCTAAAGCCTATAGATTGCCAGTGTATAGGGAAAGATGGTGGAAGAAGGAGAATATGGTCGTGGAATTTGTAAATCAGTTACTAATTCCAGAAAAACAAAACCCGAAATGGAAAAAGGGAATACCACACAGTTGGGTAAGGAAAGAATGGCACAATGCTTTGCTAATCATCCACAGGTACATTACATGTGAAGGAAGGTTTTCCTTGGTTTATCTCTATTGTATCATACTGTTGATTCATATAAATGGTGATTATCCTCTTAATTTACCCTACTTTCTTCTAAAAAGTTTATCCAAAATTTCTAAGAGGGTACAATACCATCCTGCTACAGCAAAATGCAGTCCCTTTCATCATTGTTTAACTAGGACATTGGTAATATTCTCTTTAAACAAAGTCCGGAGATGTTGGGATTGGCTAATACAGTCTTTAAAAAATGATTTATAATTAACTGAATCCAAAACTGTCAAAGGGAAGAAATTAGCCAAATGGAAACAAACTTGTCGAGAAACTAAATTATTAATTAAATAAGAATCACCTGCAACTAGGGTAACTCGGGCTAGCAAGAGGAAATTGCAAATTCATCAAACCATTGGAGTTTTTCCTGTAGGATAAGATCATGAGGAAGCTACCACTAGTCTAAGTAATAAGTCTAAAACAAATGAAGACACTGACATATTTTCTAATCCGGATATAAAGAGGGAAATTGATGAATATGAGGATTATACTATAAGCCCAGTTCAGACTCCAGTCAAGAAGAAACAACGATCTACATGTAAGAAGAATGTAAAAGGAAAAAAACAAAGAAAAAATCCAACACTTGTGCCTAAGTACCCTAGGAGAAACTCCACCAGAGCTGCCAATAAATTCAGATTAAATTCAAAGGCCATGTTTCATTCGTCCATTAAAAAGGAGAATCTTGTAACCACAGAAGATAACTCTGAAGATTCCAAGACATGCATCAAAAAATAGGCAGGGACACCTTCTTTACACAGAAATGAGAAAGAGTCCGAAGACTTGAGGAAGAGACAAGAAAAGGGAAAACAAGTTTCTCAGTACTCCAGGAGACCTGTGACAAGAGAAACCACATAATCAACTTCAATAAATGAATCTGTGTTTAAAGGTACAAATGTAGTTTATGATGACAAAGATGACCTTTTTGCAGAACCAGACCAGATGTTGGACCTTCCAGAAACCAGATATTCTGATAGCAATGAAGATGCGGATCATAGTTATGGATTATCTTCAAAATATATAATCAAATTAAGAAATCATCAAGCCTCTATAGATCTGAATTTACCTACCCCTATAGAGGAATATCCAAAGTTTAAAGTTAAAGTTAGAAAGGAAAAAGACATAGTAAAGGAGCTGTAGATTATGGTAAAGTAATTAACGAAAGATAAATCTTTTGTTGAGCAATGGAATTCCAAACATCAAGAAAAGATACATGATTTTAAAAGGAAAAGAAAAGAACAAAAAGCGTTGCTTAAGGAGGTAAGAGAATCTAATTTCAAGTTATATTGGGATAATTTTGTGTTAACAACCAAACTTAAGCAGAGGGACACCAAGGCCAGTGCAGTCATTATATCATGATGGTTCATGAATATTTTCTCTTTAGTTTTGAATGTTTGATGTTATTACTCAGGAAGTAAAAGATGAACAATTTGACTCCTATATTTGGATCAAATGAAACTTTGATATTTCGGATGGAACAAATTAGTAATATATGATTCCAAATTTTGTGGGATTTTCCAGTTTTTGTGAAAGATATTTTTGGATTTTTGTTGAGCCTTCTACTATATAGGCATTATAAGTGCTCGTTTGAGCTAATTTTCCTAGGAGACAGGAATTGACTAGATCCTATTACAAAACTCTAAACTAGAAATAGGATTTGCAGAAATACTCTGTGTACTTTAAATAGACACAAGAAATATTGTATGAAGGTTGATAAGTTGGGAATTCAAGGACCTATTTTAAAATCCACTGTAAGACAGTTTATATTCCACGTTGATACTAAATGGAAAAGGCATGTTGTTGGTTAGATTTGCTTTCATTTCATATTCTATTTCTGTTCCTACTTGAAGTCATTTTTTCTATTGCAATGCATTGATTTCTTGATCTTAAGTAACACCGTGAAAACTTTATTATTCTTGTTTATTATCAATATTTTCCTTCAAGTATATGTTCTTGTTTTTCAATGATATTTTTGAATAATAAATCTATATGGGGTTGACAAACTAAATACCCTCATATATTTCTTTCTTTATTTACCTTATTGTCTGATCTATTAATGTGACTATCATTTACTAAATCAGTGGGTCATTTTTTGGCTTTATTTTGAGTAATGTGTTTATTTTGAACCCTTGAACCAACTTTCAACCATTTTCTAAAAAACCTATTCATAAAACACTTAAAAAATACCATTGCAATAACTTTATGATGCCCTATCTTTCCCTCTCATAGTCAAGTGAAAATTTAGGGACTAACATCTTTTGGCATTGTTGTCGGGGATGGAGACACGAATTATTTTTCCCTGGGAGAATGACAAGATCAGATCCAAATCTTGATGGTGAACAAGATTTTGGATAGTTACATGAGACTGTGTATTTTTCACCTGACGAATCGTTTGTGGTAATTTTGGCTCCTAAAAGAGAAGGGAAAGGACCTAAAATCCTCCAACTTCCTCATCCTCTACAAAGAAACAAGTTACTAGAAAAAACCCAGATCCTAAACCTATTGCAGCAATGCCAGACCCTGAAAAGTTATTGAGAAAACCTAAAATCGTTCCTGGACAATCCTCTGTCTCAAAAGGAAAATTGTCTTCAACTAGCACTCAAGGATAGTCTTCTAAAATTGTCAAAACCACACAAATTGAAGAAGTGATTCCCGAGAGTGAAACAAAGCCTATTGTTGATCCTACTACTGTTTCCTTTCCTTCAACTATTTCATAACTAAATTTAAGTCAATGGAAATTGTTTACTGAGCTCATTGAAGAAGAAAAAAAAAATATTGTATCTGTAGCTAAAGCTTTGAGAGATCATACTAAAGATATTAAAAGTGAACTAGATACACTATCATCATCACCTCAGTCTTTTTCTTCTGAAGAAAATAAACCACTTTATTTTTCCTTTGAAAATCCTTTTTTCCTGGAACCATCATCCTACTTTAGTCCAAAAAGAAACCTCTATTTTATGAAGATCAAGAACTTATATCATCTTAGTTGAGCTGCTTCACCCAAGGAATTGTCTCTCTTTCTACATCACCAGCATGCTAAAAGTAGTAAATATGGATGTAAATAGAATGGATGCAATTGTTGTAGCTAGATATGCACCATTAAACCTCCCACAAGTCCTGTATGATTTCCAACCCAATGATTATATGAAGTGTTTTCCAAGATTCAATGGAGAGGGAGAAGTTACTGCTAAAGAGCATTTAAATTCTTTGTACATTTTTGCAGATAACTTTGATGTGGAGCATGCAAATGTTTGGATGAGACTTTTTATGCAAAGTTTAGATGACGAAGCAATAAAATGGTTTAGAAACCTGCCACCCAATTCAATTATTGATATTGATTCATTGGATGATACATTTTTAAGACACTGGGGAGACAAGAAAGACTACTTATATTACAACACTGAATTTGGTTCTTTGAAAAGAAAACAAGGAGAGTCTATATTTGATTTTACTAAAAGGTTCAATAAAATGTATAGTAAAATTCTAGATGAAATCAAGCCTACAGAAAAATCAACCAAAATTACTTTTTCTAATTCCTTTGTTGCTGAATTTTCTCTGTTGTTGAGAGAAAGGAGGTTTTATTCTCTGAGTCTGATGCAGGAAGCATCCATTGAGGTAGAATCCAACATACTAGCAGCAAAAAGGTTAAAGTCCAGGGGTGATAGAGATAGGAAAAAACAAAAAGAATAACTCCCTTCTTCTTCTCATACAACATCTAATTCTAAGATGGATGAAATGGCCAAAATGTTGAAATCCTTGACATCTAAAATGGCCAGGCTGAAGATGGAAAAAAAATAGCCTAGCAGACCTACACAGGAAGGTGGATACAAAAACCTTAACCAGTTTAGGAGGCCTAATAATGTACCTCAAATCTTACCAAGAGAAAGGAGGAATCAAGAAGATCAATTTTTTTTCCCCCTTTTCAAAATAATGTAGTGGAAGAACTTGAAGAAGTGGATGACATTGAGGATGATCCTACAATGCATTTAAATGATACATAATTGTCTCCTACTCATTTGACAAAAAAATATTATGAAGATGCTCTTATACTAAATCAGTTTGAAGAAGGGGACGTTGATGAAATTATCCAGAAAGAACTTAAAAGAAAGAAATATGATCTTAGGTCCAGATCAAACACACCCAAAGTGGATGTACCTATTTCAACTAAGAAGGCTAATGCTCCAATTAAATCAGGAATCAACAAAGAAAGTTATGGGATTAAAATTGATCAACAATGAAAACAAACTATCAAGGTTAGTACTATAGAGGTAAATAAAACTGAAAAGTTTGTTCCTTCTTTCAGTCCGGAAAGTGAAATTAACAAGATTAAAATCCCCATATATTTGATAGAATTAATGAAAACATATCCTTTTAGAAATTCCGTTATCAAGGCATTGCAGCCCCCTTCTCATGTCACCTTTTCAAATACTATAAATCTTGAAGATGAGAATCCTACTATAACCATTGGACCTCATATTGAAGACATGATTGATGCTTCCCCTCCTTTCTACATATATCTGAACATTCATGAAAAAATATTGCATAATTGTTTAATGGATTCAGGAGCTTCACACAATGTCATGCCAAAAGTGGTAATGGATGAATTAGGTTTAGAAATCACTAAGCCTTATCTAAACCTATATTCATTTGACTCCATAAAAGTTAAATGTCTTGGAGTCATTAAAGACATGGTTGTTACTTTATCTCAGTTACCTATGAAAAGTGTGGTATTGGATGTTATTGTGGCTGACATACCTCCTAAATTCGAGATGCTTCTGTCAAGGTCATGGGCTAAAAAAGTAGGAGGCACATTACAAATGGACCTCAATTATGCTACCATACATGTGTTTGGTGTAGAACATCAGAGACTGTACAGGGAAGTAAGGTTGGATTACTTTGTAAGTGATCATGAAAATCCTAGTAATCATCCCATATATGTTGTATAAGATGAAATTGGCTCTTCTATTTTTCACATTAGTGATCAGATGGCTGAAACATTAGTTAGAAAAATTAAAGTTGTAGTTGAAGACTGTGTATAAAATTTTGTCTGGAAAATGTTCTTTGGTGGGGATTGCTCAAAAGAAGGCTCTAGGGCTAGGATTGTTTTCATTTATCCTACAAAAGAAGTTATTCCTATGTCATAAAAACTAGAATTTGATGCAACCAACAACATCAATGAATATGAAACTTTGTTGTTAGTATTGAAAGCTACTAAAAATATGGGCATATATAAACTTTATGTTTGTGGAGATTCAAGACTTATCATCCATTAGATAAAAAACATTTAACAGACCAAACAGTAGAGGTTAAAAAAGTATAGGAATGAGGTGTGGTATTTTGTTGATAATTTATTCTTGGCATTCAAAATCACTTTTTGTGCACAAGAATTTGAATCAGCAAGCAGATTCTTTAGCACTTGTAGCTAGTAATTTCAAGACTCCAATTTTTCCTAACTTTAAATTTGAGATTGAGGTTAGAAACATAGCCTCAATAATAAATAATATAAAAAATTGGCAAGTTTTTAAATATGACCAAGAGATTCAAAGGTTCTTAAAGACAATTGATGATTTTTCTAATATTTCAATAGATCAGGATAATGCGAACGATAATATGGAAGTTCATGCTACAAATGTTCTTCAAGACAATGTTGTTGGTCACAAAATTATTGAACTGAAAACAAATCATCTACCTAAAGGTTTTGTTCCACTTGAGATATTGTTTGACCACAATGATGTTTCCAAAAATGATGTCATTCAAACATAAGAGACTAATGTGATAGATTATAATATCAGCTCAAATTTAAATCCTAGGATGGTGAAATTATCTAAAAAACTATTAGAAAAACAGAGAAACAAGTATGTAAATTTGATGAAACAGTATTCATATGTATTTTCCTCATCTTATGAAGACTTAAAATTCTTTGATACATATATTATACAACACAAGATTCCTTTAAATCTTGGATCAAAACCTTTTAAGAAAAAATCTAGACAATTCAATCCATTGTTGTTACCTATAATAGAAAAAGAATTGAAAAGGTTACTGGATGCCAAAATTATAGTACCACTGAGATACTCAGAGTGGGTAGCTAATTTAGTACCGAACATAAAAAAGAATGGAGATATAAGGCTTTGCTTGGAATTCAAAAATATGAACATATGCTCTTTAAAATACAATTATCCATTACCTAAAATGGATCATATTTTACAAAGAGTAGTAGGGGAAAAGAGGATCTCTATGCTTGATGGATATTTAGGGTATAATCAAATATCACTAATGGAAGAAGATAAGAAGAAAACAACTTTTACCACTCCCTGGGGCACTTTCATGTATGGAAAGATTTCTTTTGGATTGATGAATACATGAGAAACTTTTCAAAGGGTTACATATATTGCATTTATTGGTGAGAAAGACAGATTTATGGTTATTTATCTTGATGACATCACTATATTTTCAAACTCTGGTGAAGAACACTAGCATCATTTGAGGTAGACATTTGAAAAATGCAGGAGGTATGGTATATCATTAAACCCTAAAAAATCTCATTTTGCCTTGGAAGAAGGAAAACTTTTAGAACATATTGTTTCACCAGAATGAATCAAGATAGATCCTAAAAGAGTAAAATCCATTCAAAAGATATACATTCCAAGAAACAAGAAGTCTATCCAATCCTTCATACGTAAAATTAATTGTTCAAGGACATTTATACCAAATTTTGTAGAAATCATCAAGTACATTATTGATATGTTAAAGGATGCAGAAATCAAGTGGATACTAGAACCTAAATAATCATTTGAAAATATTAAACATGATCTTGTTGAGGAACCTGTCCTCATGATCCCTAATTACTCTAAGGATTTTATTATTTTTTCATTTGCTTCTAAAGACACTGTAGTTTTTGTTCTTTTACAAAGAAATGATTGAGGGTATGAGCAACCTATCTCTTTTTTCAGCAAAACTCTCAAAGATTCTGAATTTAAATATGACATTATGGAGAAACATGCATATTCTCTAGTGAAGGCTTTAAAATCTTTTAGTGTATATGTTTTACAATCTGAGATCACTACATATGTTCCGAGTAGTGCAGTTAAATAAATTTTGGTTCAACCTGATTGTGAAGCAAATAAAGGAAAATTGATAACTAAAATTCTAGAATACCATCTGACTATAAATCCCACTCAGTTAATAAAAGGACAAGGCCTTTCCAAATTGATGGTAGAGTCAAATTGCAAAGAAATTGGCTTGTATCATTTCTCCAGCAAATCACATAATTCATCATTCTAGATTGAGGAAACTGGCTCACAAGTAAGCATCAATTTTTTTTCTTCACCATGGTACATAGATATTGTATTTTTTCTACTAAATATTTAGTCTCCCCCTGATTTGGATAAAGAAAAATTCATATTAGTTAAATTGAAATCAATAAAATATTGCACTATTGATCAAATCTTGTTATGGAAAGACCCTAATAGAATTTTGTTTATGTGTGTTGATGAAGAAGAAGAAAAACATTTTTTTTTGTGATTTACACCATGGTGTTTGTGGAGGACATCACCATTGGAAATATACTTCTTTCAAAATTCTAAGAGCGGGATATTATTGGCCTATACTATTTTCAGAAATATTTTCTTAGGTCAGGGCATGTGAACCATGTCAAAAGTTCATAGGAAAACATAAACTTATGTCTCTGCCTTTAAAGCCCATTATTACTCATGGACCATTTCAACATTGGGGATTATACTTCATTAGGGAAATCAATCCTTCATCTTCTGAAAAACATAAATGGATACTTATGGCCATAGATTACTTTACCAAATGGATTGAAGCAATTCCAACTCAGAATGCAACAGACAAGGTAATCATGGAATTTCTTGAAGGGCATATTTTTTCTAGATTTGGTTGTCCTAAGAAGTTTGTTACTGACAATGCTCAAGATTTTAAATCAAACTCAATGATTTATTTTTTCAATAAGTATAACATAAAATTGGTCCACTCCACCCCTTACTATCCCCAAGGAAATGGGTTAGCAGAATCATCCAATAAAATCCTCATAAGGATTATCAAAAAACTACTTATAGAAAACAAGAGGTCATGGGATTCCAAGTTAAAATTTCCCCTATGGGATGATCTGATCAGTAATAAGAAATCTATTGGAGCCTACTCTTTCCAAATGTTGTATGGAACAGAGGCTATTTTTCCAACTCAATTGGATTTACCTATTCTTAAATTTATGCAAGAGGATTTAAAATAACCCAATGACATTCAAAGGAGATTTTTCCAGATGATAGAGGTTCAACAGTATAGAGAAAAGATGGATCAGAAAGCTGTTATTCACCAGAGCAAAGTCAAAGTCATGTTTGATAAAAGAACAAAGAAGGATATTTTCAAAGAGGGAGATCTTGTATTGAGATGGGATGATAGAAGAGAGGACAAATCTAAACATGGTAAGTTTGACAAATTATGGTATGGTCCTTTCAAAGTAGTTAGGGTCGTGAACAATAATACCTTTCTCTTGCATAATTTGGATGACACTAAGATTTTAGGAGGCCCAATAAATGGGAGATTCCTGAAGCGTTACTTCCTTTAAGATCTGTCAGAAAAGTTCAGTCTGTACATTAGGTTTTCTTTTGAACTCAAATAAAGACTCCATATACCCAATGGAATTGTTTCTTTACAATTTGTGGTTTTAAATAAAGGATGGCAGAATAGGTAAATAAAGAGAACCAGAAGGATATGAAGGCATTGGTCAACAATTCTTAAATTTTCATCATGAAACTTTATCCCTAGAAGGAGCCAATGTTAGTCTCTAACTTTGTTTTTGATTAAGTGAGTCTCCCTATTCCTTGTCCCCTCCTTCTTATGCTTTTCTGTCAAAAACTTTGTTTTACCTCTTGGATTAAAAGGTCTTTTCTCCAATTTTTATTACACTTTTAAATGATTTTTAAAGTTTTTAAAGTTTAGTATTTGATATGATAAATTTTTTCATATCACTTGTCGATTCATTATTTGAATTTTCAAATTTTTGCCAAGTCAGAAAAGGCTCTATAAGAATAACGCTATTCCTACAACGCTAGGAATAATATTAGTTTTACATGTGCCACCCTTCCTAGATTGTGCCATAATTTCTCAAATCGTGATTAGAGGATCTTCATGCCTCTTCATGATCTATTTTTCGAGTTATTTTTTCAATGATAACAACTACATACGAAGGATTGAGCTGTACTCACTACACCTGCATCAAATCAACACATTTGATTATCATGAATAGAATCATCACCTTTCTATTTTAGTTTGTCGGTTATTTTGTGAAGGGATCGAAGGAAGAAGTTATTTTTAGTTTTTAACAACCCACTGGAATTGAAAATTCAAAATGTTGATCTTCTCAGATTTGTTTAAAGGATCATATCAGCAGTATTTCACCCAAAAAGAGTAGCCAGATAATCATACTAGAGCCTGAAGGCACATAATTTCTCAAAGCATACCCTCAAATGGCATAGAAGTTCAAGGATGTTGGTTGGTTTGAATTTTCCTCAACCTTCCAGGTGCATGACGAACAGATCTTGATGGTGTTTGCACAAAATTTTGATGGCTTCAAAGCTGTAGTTGGGTAACTTCTGATGCATGTGACTGAACATTCTATTGCTAAATCTTGTAGATTGTGAGTGGACGGGGAAAGATGGTGGAAGAAGGAGAATGTGGCCATGGAATTTGTAAATAAGTTTCTAATTCCAGAGAAACAAAACCCTAACTGGAAAAAGGGAATATCGCACTGCTGGGTAAGGAAATAATGGCACACTTCTTTTCTAATCATCCACAAGTACATTACAAGTGAAGGAAGGTTTTCCTTGGTTTATTTCTATCATATCAAACTGTTGATTCATATAAATGGTGATTATCCTCTTAATTTACCCTACTTTCTACTAAAAGGTTTATCCAAAATTTCTAAGAGGGTGCAATGCAATCCTGCTACAGCAAAATGAAGTCTCTTTCATCATGGTTTAATTAGGAGATTAGTAATCTTCTCTTTAAATGAAGTCCAGAGATCCTGGGATTGTTTAATCCAGTATTTAAAAAATGATTTACAATCAACTAAATCCAAAACATTCAAAGGAAAGAAATCATCCAAATAGAAACAAACTTTTCAAGCCACTAAATTCTTAATTAAAGAAGAATCACCTACATCTAGGGTAACTCGGGCTAGCAAGAGGAAATCGCTAACTCAACAAACCATTGGATATTTTCCTGTAGGCGAAGATCATGAGGAAGCTACTACTAGTTGAGTTAAGAATTCTAAAACAAATGAAGACACTGATATATTTCCTAATCTAGATATAAAGAGGGAAATTGATGAAGATGAGGATTATACTATAAGCCCAATTTAGTCTCTAGTCTAGCAGAAACATGATCTACAAGTAAGAAGAATGCAAAAGGAAAAAAATAGAGAAAAAATCCAACACTCGTTCCTAAGTAACCTAGGAGAAACTCCACCAGAGATGCCAATAAATTTAGATTGAATTCAAAGGCCATGTTTCATCCATCCATTAAAAAGGAGAATCTTATAATCATAGAAGATAACTTAGAAGATTCCAAGACAGGCATAAAAAAATAGGCAGGGACACCTTCTTGACATAGAACTAAGAAAGAGTCTGAAGACTTAAGGAAGAGACAAGAAAAGGGAAAACATGTTTTTCAATACTCGAGGAGACCTGTGCCAAGAGAAACCATGAAATCAACTTCAATATATGAATCTGTGTTTAAAGGTACATATGTAGTTTATGACAACAAAGATGATATTTTTGCAGAACCAGACCAAATGCCGGACCTTCTAGAAACAATATATTCTAATAGCACTGAAGATGAGGATCATAGTTCTGGATTATATTCAAAATATATGATCAAATTAAGAGAGACTCAACCTACTATAGATCTGAATTTACCTACCCCTGCAGAGGAATATCCAAAGTTTAAAGTTAAAGTTAGAAAGGAAAAAGAAAGAGTAAAGGAGATGCAGAGTATGGTAAAGCAATTAAAGAAAGAGAAAAATTTGGTTGAGAAATGGAATGTCGGAAAGTAAGAAAAAATACAAGATTTTAAAAGGAAAAGAAAAGAACAGAAAGAATTCCTTAAGGAGGTAAGAGAATTCAATTTCAGGTTATATTAGCATAATGTTGTGTTAACAACCAAACTTGAGAAGAGAGACACCAAGGCTAGTGCATTCATTATACCATGATGGTTCATGAATATTTTCCCTTCAGTTTTGAATGTTTGATTCTATTACTCACCAAGTAAAAATGAACAATTTGATTCCTATATTTGGATCAAATGAAACTTTGATATATCAGATGGAACAACTCAGTAATATATGATTCTAAATGTTGTGGGATTTTCCAGTTTTTGTAAAAGATATTTTTGGATTGTTGTTGAGCCTTCTGCTATATATGCATTATAAGTGCTCATTTGAGATAATTTTCCTAGGAGATAGACATTGACTAGATCCTATTAAAAAACTGTAAACTAGAAAATAGGATTTGCAGGAATACTCTGTGTACTTTAAATAGACACACAAAAGATTGTATGAACGTCGATAAGTTGGGCATTCAGGGACCTATTTTAAAATCCACTATAAGATAGTTTGTATTCCACGTTGATACTAAATGGAAAAGGCATGTTGATGGTAAGATTTTATTTCATTTCATATTCTGTTTATTTTCTTACTTGAAGTCATTTTTTCTATTGCAATGCATTGATTTCTTGGTCTTAAGTAACATGGTGAAAAATTTACTGTGCTTTTTTATTATCAATATTTTCCTTCAAGTATATGTTCTTGTTTCTCAATGATATTTTGAAATAAGAAATCCATATAGGATTGACAAATTGAATACTCTCATATATTTCTTTCTTTATTTAGCTTATTGTCTGATCTATTAATGTGACTACCATTTACTAAAGAAGTGGGTCATTTTCTGGCTTTATTTTGAGTTATGTGTTTATTTTGGACCCTTGAACCAACTTTCAACCATTTTTTAAAAAACCTCTTTAGAAAATGCTTATATAATACCATTGCAATAACTTGATGATGCCCAAGCTTGCCCTCTCATAGTCAAGTGAAACTTTAGGGACTAACACTTTCTATGATTGAGGAAAGTGTCTTGATTCAAATGAGGGAAAACGACCTAGAGATGGAGAAGATAAATCTTAGAAACAACTAAAGGAGTAGGTGAAATAGATGAAATTGTAAGTTGCAGGGAATTTAAATGCTTCTTTGAGGTTGATTTACTTGAGGATAAGCATTGACCTTTCTTCTAATTTGGGATGTTATACTCGTACTAGTGAAGATGAGAATTACAATAGCCTACTTTGTCAATGTTTGTGACTCATAAAGCGGTAAAAGGGCATACATTTCAAGTGAATTGAACCCAAAAATTAGAATCATATGCATTCGATAACAAGAAAAAATGACACCAACAAACAAAGATAAATGAGTGTAGGAGCCTAATTTTTTTTTTTCTTGATTTTTAATTTTAGGAGGTCTACAAATAGACAAAACATAGGGAGTCACTTATTAATATAGGCAAAAGAATAGAGGCAGTGAAATTCACAATATATGCTTTCTAAATCATCTTTTAATGCATTTCACTAGAAATAAACTTTTCAATTTTCTTTATTTCCTTTATAGAAGCCTTGGGAAAATTTTAGATAGAGTGTAGACCAAGGCTGATCAGGTTAAAACCAATTTGTTTCACTTCTCTCTAGTGAAATTACTAGTGTTAGAGGAGATGAAGAAATTGAATAAAGAATGGGATTGTTTCTTAGTTTCAACAAGGATTGTTGTAGACCCCAAAGGAGATACTCTCTTATTAGCTGAAAAATCAACTCCTTTAGTTCTTGAGGATTAAAAGAAAAGACTAAAAAGGTATGTAGAACAAGATAGTGGAAAAGAAAAGGAAATTTAAAGTTCTTTACCAAGCCAGCAAGCTAAAAAGAAAGGTATAAAACTACAATTTACCCCTGAAGTTGTTGAAGCACCAAAACGTAGCAATCCAATCACAAGATCCAAAGTTGAAATATTGCATGCCATGTACACATAATTTGTTGAAAATACAACTCAAGGAAAAAGTAAAGATTAGTTTTAGTCATATGAAAATGATAAAATAATTGAACAATTGCAAGAGCATATCAAGAAAACTCATCATGATATAACATAATTCCAATATTGAAATCAAGGAAATGAAGAAGAAACCTGAAAGTTTCTAGTACTCCAACACCAAAAGAGGGTGTATCAACATCAGTGGGAGAGACAATGCTAATAGTTCTAGATAGTTCTAAGAAAAAATGGAAAGGGAAAGTGGTTGAGCAAAGTCCTAATGTGATGGAGGTTCCTAAACCTACATCCCATTTTACAAGATTGTTGGATACTACTCTCTTCTCCTACTCTTGGGTTGACCTAGGTTCATATCTAAAAAAGCTTCCAACAAAGCCATCTAAAACTATCGACCCTCCTAGTAAACAAAAAGGAAACACAACACAGAGAGTGTACTGTGTAGTCTCATCCGAGATAGTTCTATTGGTGATTGTGATGCTCATCTGCTTGTAGTCTAGGAAAGAGTGGGGATATAGGATTGCAATTCATATTCTTAAGATTTTATCTAGTGTTTCCTCTTATTATTCTTAAGATCCATTCATCTATTATGTTTATGAATGAATTATAACAAATCTAACATCTAACAAATCATACATAATTCTTCATTCATCAACTAACTACTTACAGAAAGTAATTACCCAATCAACACACAACATAACACATGTGGTACTATGGTTCACCCACTCTCGGGTTGCATACACAAAGATCTGGAATCTCAGGCTCATTTATTACAGTCTTGCAATATATGGCACCACACGCACTACAAATCCATTCATATAATCACAAAACAGACTCCACGACCTTTGCAAGGATGACTAGTTTGCACTAGGATCCTCAACCTGTGACCTAACCCTCAAGGTCTAGTTACTTTTCTTCTCTACAACTCAACAAATTAAAAAAATGGTATTCAACTTTACAATAGTTTCCTTGATTGCACAGACCAAAACTTAGCAACCAAACATACATGACAACAACTCAACAAACACCATGACCTAGACCTCCTAGGTACTTATTTATACTAGTTTTCTAGCTCATCGCCCATTACAATCTCCTTAAAAAAACTAACCCTAATGTAGTTAGGTTTTCATGCATGCACACCTTCCATGCTTTCCTCACACGTGTTGCTTTTTCTTCTCGATGTCTTTTTCCAATGATGGGTTTTTTTCCTCTAAAAATAATATTTCTTTAAAATAGGCATGTGCCCAACATGCCCCCAAAAATGACATGTGGCTCGTCTTGAGCCACCTAGGCATTGCGTGCTCCTGGAACAATCTTTGCTAGGCTGTGGAACTTGTCTACAAGTTCCCTTCCTCTTTCCTAGACCTATGAGACCCTTCTTGTCATTGCCTCTACTGACTACATTGTGATCTCCTCCTAGATCAATGTTGTGCTCTCTATTTGTGTCTGCTCCATATTCCATTTTTCTTCCTCCAATTGCACAATCTACTGCGCTACTTACTCATGGAGTGGTTCTAATTCTGCTTGTATCTCTTTTTGTTGTCTCTACACGACATTCAAATTGGCTTGCATCTTCTTGATGTCCTGATTACCTTTCAAGGGCTCTGTGATGCTCATCGTTTTATGTCAGTTCTTGAGTTCTTGCATGGATATACTTAGCCTCTCCTCCTTTTGGTTCCACTGTTGGACCTGCTCATCCTCATTCAACACTTTCCAGAGTTGCACCACTCTGTCAAGCAACCCTGCTATTATGTTGACTTGTTCTTCGATTGCTACCAATTGGAGTGCAGATTCTTGTTTCCTCTACTCTCTCATTTTGGGAGGAGTTGTAGGAGTCAGTTTTTCTTTTCATTCCTCAATATCTTGCCTATAATGTTCAATGGTTTTGGAAATAATAATGAGTTTCTCCTCTACACTTGTGTTATCTGCCTACACATTTTTAGGGATGTGATTGTACACTGTTGTCACACCCTGTTTGATTATGTCTACATGATCCTTTTCTTCCTTGGTTTTGAACTTGACTTCTTTGATCACAAATTCCAAAGATTCCTTGCCATCTCTTGTCTCTTGCAATTCTATTGCATCTGTTCAGGAATGTGATTGTACCTCCTGCATGACACTGACTTGGAGCCTATAAAGTGCCTTGGTAGGTATTCTTGCTAATGCCAGATATACTTGCACCATGTCCTCTAATGGCGTCTATCATGTAGATTCATCCATTTGCATCATATTATCCGTTAACCTAAAATTCAGACTCACCTGGGAAATAGTCTGAATTGTTTCCTCCTTGCTTAGCATAGTCCTTGTCGCCATTGCTACTTCTTTGGGGAAGGATTCAGTTCCTCTTTCAAGCCTTTATGCTGACCTAATTTGCTCAAGGACCGACTTTATGCCCTCCAGGTTGTATTTTATTATTTCTCTCTGGTGCTGGGATTCTTCAAAATTTTCCGCTACGCTATCCTGCACCCTTTATTCCATGAGGTATGTGTCATCCTCTGTGATAGTGTATTCTGGAAGCTATTTGTGCATTTTTTCCTTCTTGCGCGATACTCCCATATGTACTATTAGCCTCTCAAGGGGACCTGTCTCATGTGTAATAGATGTCAAGGGGATTTCTTGTGTTGTGGTGTCCTCTGCTCCTTTTTATTTCTATCCTGGGGCAGTTTTATTTTGTGTTTCCTATGTATTATTTTTCAGCACACTCCCCTTCTTCTGATGCGCCAACTTCTGACTGGGTTTCCCCGACTTCGTCGACTTTTTGGGTGCCACGATGTCTACCTCTGTACCCTTAGGAGATTCTTTCTTCATGACTGGAATCCTCCATTTGTCATGCCAATCCCTCATTTCCATTTCTATGTCATCCTCAATGATGCAGTATCTCAACTGTAGCCATTCCTTCCTTGGATCCCTACACACTTGGATCCACATGTTGTGCCTTGTCGCCTTGAAGTTGGATATGTCCCGATATTGTGCGACCATGTCTGGAGTAATCCTTCAAGTGTTCTCAACACTTTCCTGTATCTCGATGAAGTACCTAAAAAATGTACCTATGTTGGAAGTTCTATGCTTGGGGTCTGAATTACTCCCCAATGATGTGAATCGCACTGCGCGGCATTGACCGATCCGGTCACAAAAATGAGAGTACGGGGGATCACTCCACATCATTAGCATGATCAATGTGAGTAACCATGAGTAGTGGAACTCTGTCCCCAATTACTGCATTTCTTTGCAGTCTTTGAGGAATAATTTTAATAGATACGGGGCCCATTTGAGTGTAGTTCCATAAGTGCATTGTGCTACAGCTAAGATGACCCTAACAAGGATTTCCTCCTCGCGACATTTCCTAAGAATTTTGCAGGCCATGAGCTTGGTGGTCATTCTCATTGCTTATTTACTAATCCTCTTGATTATGATCCTTCTCAAGCCCCTCTTGTGTCGTAAGTTTTCTTCAACTCCTCAGCCAGGGATTTTTCCTTTGTTTTTTCATCCAGGTACTATGCAGGGTTCTCACCCATTGATGGTAGCCCTCTGATGAGTGAAATAAGTTACACGTCTATTGATATGGGATGTTTCAATGATAAGAATCCTCTATGGAGTACCTCCATCAACTGCTTGATGCACTTGTTTACTTCTTTCCCTATTCCAAAATGGGGAATTTCAAGCAGATTCAGAATGCCTGTGTTGGCTAGGACGAATGCCCATGGTTTCAGTTGTAGGATTGGGTCTCCAAAGGGGCCTATCCCTATACTATCCAAGTATACCTGCTATGAAAATTCAAGGAAATTTCTAGCATCATCCATGTCATGGTCAGAATACTTCAACTTTTCCATGCATCTAGAAGTGTTGGCATGGTTTGCACTCCCTCTGGAATGTGTGGTAGTACGATGGCTACGTCAGGTTGTCTACATGGGGATGAAACCATGAGATGTTTTCCATTTATTATTGGTAGATAAATTGAGGTCTCAACCTCCATATATGTCTTTCCCGCATCAGGGTCTGTTTGGTTGGTAATGTCTTCCACCAGACCCTCCTATTGTTGTGTAGATTCTGCTTTGGGTGGACTTGGCGTTGTAGCCTCCATGTGCATGCTAGCTTCACAATTTATTCTTTGGGATTCTTCGGCCCTCATAGGTTGTCGTACAATGCCTGCACCATTTGTAGTATGACCCTATGCACCATTGTGCGGGTCTATTTCCATTTTCGTTGTTGTTGGTGGTTGTGTTTCTTCCACCACCGACATAGGGCTTGTTGGTTCTACTTGTGGTGACATAATCATGTCCACATCGAAGAATTACTCAGTCTTTGTGGTTTTTTGTTTGGCTTCTATGGTTTCATATGGCACCCTAACATTGTTTCTGGTTTTCCTCCCTGCTTGGCTTGGTGCTCCCATCTTCAGTGGTGCCATCATGGGCACTGGTAAGTTTTTGTTGAATGGGTTCCAACTTATTCACATTGTTTTCTTCATCAATTTGCTTCTTCTTTACGTTCTCTCTATCACTACAAGTTTGCATTTTCAAAATAAGCATTATGTTCCCCGCGTTCCCCCTTTATATAGAAAATGTCATGAAACTTCTCGAAGAAGCTTCCCTGGTTGTGATTAATGAAATGATGTTTTATGTGTATGTTCCATTTAATTTCATAAATGTCGTCAGTTGGCACCTTTTTTTCGTAACTATCATTTTTCGTTTTCTCCAATTTTTCTGACCGTTAAACCCTTTTTCCAGTGCACCTAGCGTCTCGAGTGCATGGCGTATTTTTGTTGTAACCTTTCCTTAGTCCGCAGTATATTGTTTGTATGTTGCGTGTGGACATTTTTTACCTTTCGTCGTGCTAATTCCTCTTTCTGTTGCGCATTGTATTTTCCAGTATTTTTGTATTTTCCGTCTTTCCTATTTTTGTATTTATTTTTCATTCTTTTCCTCCTTTTTTTATTTTTCTCATTTTCTTTGTATTAACTCCTAATATCATACACTATATACATGCTTTATTACTATGTTGTAACTTTTAGGTGTTAGGAGGTTGACCATCCCTATACAATTTCAGTCGACTCCCATTGATCAGTCCGTCCAGTTCTGTGTCTTCCAAATTTTTTAATTTCACCGATCCCCCTTCTATGACAATCTTCACTTCATATGGACGCAACTAATGCATTCTGAATTTACCAGGATGTTCAAAATAATTTTTTTTATAGAGTAAGACTAGGTCTCCCTCCTTAAAACTCTTCCTCTTGAGATGTCTTTCATGCCAAGCTTTGTCCCTTTCTTTCTGTACTTCTTGATGAAATCCTGCTAGAATCCTATCCTCCTCCATTTCCATTAGTCGATTCAGCCTCTCCTTCACTGCACCTCTTTATGTCATGTTGGTGATTGTTGTTAGGTGTAGACTAAGTACTAGGAATTCTAATGGTACTACTACTTCCTGACCATACACCAATCTAAATGGTGTCTATCCTGTTAGCTTCTTACATGTAGCCATGTATACCCATAGTATTGTTGGTATATTAAAATCCCAATCATCCATGTTGACATTACAAACATTTTTCAAAGCATTCTCCAAGATCTTATTGAAGGATTTTACTATTCCATTTGCTTGAGGATGGTATGGTGTACTCTTCTTATGATTGACTTCAAACTCCTTGGTCATAACCTTAATAGTGTCATTGATAAAGTGAATACTTTGGTCACTCATCAAAATCCTTGGAAAACCAAATATAGTGATCACTTGCTCAAATAAGAAATGTGTTGTTGTCTCTGCGCTACAATCTTTCACTAGAGCCGCTTCTTCCCATCTTGTTAAGTATTATGTCATAGTGATGATATATCTTGGTCCTGACCTTCTTGATGGTGGATTGATTGGTCCCACAAAGTCTATTTCCCATTTGTCAAATATCTGCAAAGTTACATGTGGTCTTAGGGGCATCTCATCCCTTCTATTCGGATTCCCAACACTCTTATAGACATCACATATTTGGAAATATTACTCATCATATCTGTGAATTGTTGGCCACCATAGTCCTACATGAAGTACCTTCTACGTGGTAGATTTTCCTCTGTAGCATCCTTTGGTTATTCCCTCATTAGCCTTTGCCAAAATTTTAGGCATTTCATGTTCTAGTGCACATCTTCAAAAAATGTTGTCTGCACCCATTTTGTATAAGTTTCCAGCAATCAATTAATAGTTGATAGCTCTGAATACCAGGTTTTTTTTCTTCGCAGTGTTAAAATCTTATGGTGCAATCCTGGTACTCAAGCATTCAATAATATCAACAAAATATTCATCATCTATTTGGACTGAAAATAACTGCAGATCACAGAAGTTGTCTTCTAAATGGGTAGGTTATTCTCCATTCATTACCTTTGATAAGTGATCTAGTCCTACATTCAACTTCCCTGGTTTGACTATCACTTCAAAATCAAATTCTTGAAATAACAATAGTCATCTACAAATCCTCCCCACAACACTGGCTTGTTGACTAGGTATTTTAGGGTTGAATGATCTGTGAACATCTTGAAGTGTTTCCCCAATAAGTAATGTATAAATTGTTGTATTCCATAGACCATAGCTAGGCCTTCTCTTTCTGTAGTGTTGTAGTTCTACTTTGATTCAGACAATTTTTTGCATGCAAATCCTATTGGATGATCCGAACCCCCTGCTCCTAGTGGCACCAGAATTGCTCCAAGTGTTATAGCTAATGCATCTATGTGCACATGGAATGTCTTTTCCCAATATGGGAATACTAGAATAGGTGTTGTGACCATTATTTATTTTAGAGTGTCCAAACCTTGCTGATAGTCCTCATTCCATTGAAATTTAGTATCTTTCTTTAACAGTTTCTCCATTGGCGCAATGATCTATGCATACCCTTTTACAAATTTTATGTAGTAACTTGTATGTCCCAATGTTTCTCTTAATTGTCATACTGATTTTGGTGGTGGTAAATTGGCAATCAATGAAATCTTGGAAGGATCTACTAACAAGCCTTGTCTGCACACGATGTGTCCCAACAATATTCCAAAAGGTGTCCCAAAGATGCACTTTTTGATATTCAATGATATCTGACACTACCTGCATATTTCCAACATTAGCCTTAATACTTCCACTTGATCTTTTAATAGAATATATATATTCCATTCATCCAGATAAAATTCTAGAAAATGATGTATGGACTCCTTGAAAGTAGCTATTACTACCCTTTAAAATATAATTGGTGCATTCTTCAACCCAAAAGGCAAGATTGTGTACTGGTAGGATCCCCACTCTATGGAAAAAGTGGTCTTGTACTTATCTTCTGGGGCCATCCTGATCTGATGGTAACCTGAGAATCCATCTGTAAATGAGTAGGCCTCTTGGCCTCCCACATTCTCCATTGCCTCATTTTTGAAAGGGGTGGGAAAAGGGTCATGTAGGAAAGAGTCATTCAATTTCCTAAAATCTACACAAATCCTTATCCCCCCTTGTTTCTTCTCTTGAACTACCATGGGGCTGATCCATTCAGATTCCTCCACTGGTTCTATGATACCAGCTTCCAACATTCTGTCAATTTCTAATTTCACTTTCTATTTATAAATTGGATTAGCCTATACGATCTTTGTTGGAGAAATTTTTATTTTCAACACACTAGTTCAGTGGGAGTTAACTGACTAGTTATATTTTAAACTTTCTATTTTTACCATCACTATTATGCATGCATGCATTCCTAAGGAAATTTAACTGCTTGATTTATTTTCTTAATTATGGAATGGTTTTCCCTATATATGAGTGTATTCCACTCATTCATTATATTATATTGATCATGATCTATGTATCAATCATCAGCTCATTGGAGTAGTGTGAATATATTTTCTTATTTTTCCATATTGAATCTCTCTTCCTTTCTTGATAAGCTTTGTGTGTACTTGCTTTAGCTAGATCTTCTATGCAGGTTTCCATGAAACACTGACATGGTATCAGAGCTATTTTGCTTGGAGCAAGCCAGACAAGTAAAAGAATAAGGAAAATCAAGGTTTTGGCAAGCTAAATCCCTAGTCGTACCTTTCAACAGTTATTCCTCCCAAACTATTACATTTTTGAGGAAACAACCCACAAAGAAAGTAAATAGGCCCATTTTGGAAGTGGGGTTTCAACTATTTGACAAGATTATTCACTGTTTCTTCAGAAAGTAAGCCACAAGATATCCTCCTGAAATTGATATGAATCCATGGTCGTACCTTTCTATAGTGATTGCTCCCAAAATATTACAGTTTTGGAGGAAACGACCCACAAAGAAAGTAAATTGGCCCATTTTGGAAGTAGGTTTAAACCATTTGGCGAGATTATTTACTGTTAGCTCAGAAAGTAAGCCGCAAGATAACCTCCTGAAACTGATACGAATCTTCATTTAAAGTGCCCGTTCTGCCGTGATTTCTTAATTTTTCACTTGCAGATTGAGAGTAAATTTTTAGGGGTTCTTAGAAACAGTGGGAGAGATGGATAGGACAATTATTATATAGTCAAACATGGTGGTAATCCTCACACCATACAATTATTTTGATTGGAAGACCAAGGAGATATTCCAACTCAAAATAAAAGGACTATATAATTTGACGATGGCGATAGAAACATAACCTACATTAGCGCTTGATAAGACCAGATGGGTGAACCGTAAGAATGAGGCCACATGACTACTTCTGGAGTTAATCTCCACCAATTTGTGGTTTCATGTTGCCACATGCAAGACTCCAAACAAGATCTGGACTGCCTTGGAAGGACTCTTTGGAAAGCAGGATGAGATGTGAGGTCATATGATTGAGGTAGAGTTGAATACCTTAGACCCTAAAAGTTTTGATAATATACAAGATTTTTTTACTAAATTTAAATCTTTGCTATTGAGCTTGGGTGATTGTGGTATTTACAAATCTACACAAGAGAAACAAATTATTCTAACAATCTTGGCCAAGCTAGGACCAGAATACATTGTATATGTCTCCAATTTCCATTTTGGTAGATGTTTTTTTGGAACAAATTGGAAAATGCCTACGTTGGCTCAGTTCATTGAGTCTCTTACACAAGAGCAGAAAAAACTAATACAGATCAGCCTCATGAAAGATCCCAAAGCACATCCACTCACCATGCATGATGGAAAAGGGTCATCCAAATAGAACGGGAAGGAGGGATATTCCAAACCCTTTAATGATTCTTTAGATTCCAATAAGAAGAAGAAGAAGGGAAAGTAGTGCACTTACTGCAGTAAACCAAATCATGAAGAATCCACATGCATGAAGAAACAGATCGATCTTATGGCATAGGCACTTCAACAGAACAACCTTGGAAACTTCATTCTAGAGGGAGTCAAGAAGAAGAAGGAAGAAGATCATGCTCCTAAGAAAGGTAATCATCATGCTCTTGTTGCAATTAATTACTCATCTAATTCATGGATTATAGATTCTGGTGCATCCCATCATATGGCAACGAAAGAGGAAGTTTTCTCTTCTTTGACTCCATGCTCAAGACCCCCTATTCTCATGGGGGATGATACTCCAGTAGAATTAGCAGGAGAAGGGAGAGTGGAACTCCACAATGGCAATTTCGAGAATGTTCTACATGTTCCAAATCTTTCTATGAATCTTCTATCAGTTTATCAGATCACTCAGAAAGGTAAAAAGGTTGAATTTACATCAGATTCAATTTCAGTAATTGACATGTAAGATAATTCCATCATTGCAATTGGTGAGGTGGATCACAAGTCAAGGTTGTATAAATTCACTAAGTTTTCTGACAATGACTCCTCTATTCTACTTACACATAAGGAGAGTGCTTTGCATGCACCTCTAGTGCAACATGCATATACTCTTGTTCTTCCATTAGTTTCATACATCAAAGATGATTCTATACACTAAGATTATGTACATGGAAATAAGAAGGTAGTACAACCAGATAAGAAGCCAACGCCGAAGCTTCAACATATGCCCAAGAAGGAAAAGACCACACTTCAGGCAGTAGGAAGAATTATAGGGAATCCATTAGATTTGATGATGAATCGATCTTAGCATGAGGAGCCTTCTTATGTAATTTCGGCTTCAGAACCTACAATGACCATGCATTGCTATATGGTTCAATCTACTGATCTAAAGAACTACAATAGGGTTGTGGGAAATCCATTATGGCAAGAAGCCATGTAGAAGGAGTATGACTCACTCCTACAAAACTAGACTTGGAATCTGGTTCCACTTCCACCAGAAAGGAATACTTTCAGGTGCAGATGGGTCCATAGGATCAAGAGGTACAAGGCCTGACCAGTTGCCAAAGGACTTCATCAGATCCATAAAGATTTCTACATCTTCACAAAGACTTTCAGTGAGCTGAAGTTTCAGACTTTGTGGGATCGTCTTACAGTGAAGAACACAATTTCCTAGCAGCTTCCATCTTCTTCTTTTGATACATTAGATTTTGAGGGGAGGTTTTGTTCCCACTTGGTTTTCCCTCTTTCCTCACTTTTATTCAGTGTTCAGTAGTTTCATTGTACATGAGTACCTAAAATGGCCTAGTAGAAGGGACTCATTTTTACTCCATAGTGATGTTCAGGGGGGTGTTGGAGAAATTTCTATTTTCGACACACTAGTTCAGTGGGAGTTAACTGACTAGTTCTATTTTAGACTTTCTATTTTTACCATCACTATTATGCATGCATGCATTCCTAAGGAAAGTTAATTGCTTGATTGCTTTTCTTAATTATGGAATGTTTTCCCCTATATATGAGTGTATTCCACTCATTCATTGTATTATATTGATCATGATCTATGTATCAATCATCTGCTCATTGGAGTAGTGTGAATATATTTTCTCATTCTTCCATACTGAATCTCTCTTCCTTTCTTGATAAGCTTTGTGTGTACTTGATTTAGCTAGATCTCCTGTGCAGGTTTCCATGAAACATTGATAGTCTTTGTTGGACAGATTTAGAATCAGGTTTGATAGGTATATTCATATCTCCTAGCTCTCCTTCTATGCCTTTCATTTATGTAAACATTGTTGGGAATAGGTCACTCTATTCGCGCAATAACTATGTTATCCTCTCTACTGTTTTTTCATCCCAGTAGTCTCCAATAGTTGCCATTTTAGGTTTATCTGTTCTCCCAGTATTAACTTTCTTCACTTTGATAGGTGTAGAAAATACTTTTGATTCCAAATATGGACCTTCCACCTTTTGTTTTCCCTCAATTTATGTAATCTGAATATTGTGCAGGTCATCTTCATCTGGTGCTTCTTATTCCACATGATAGCATGACAATAGTTCCTTGACTGTTTGTTTGTTCTATTGTTGATACTCCGTCATGAGTTCAACCTCTAGTTCATCAATAAATATAACCCTTCTTATCTGTTTGAGTGTTTATTACATGTTTTGGTTCTCATATTCAAAGGAGAATGTTACTATGAAATTTTGTTGTAATGTTGTTCATTTTGCAGTGCTTCTGCGCAGTTCCTAGTCTACATACCAATTTTGTGGAACTCCTTCTAATGTATGGATGGAGTGATGAGGCCATTCCTATGGTGGTGTCATCCTCGATAGTGTTCTGTATCTCTCCAAATTTTCTACTTGTATCCCTTGTCCATCCTATCTCTGCATCCTATTCCTCCCCCGCTCTGCGTCGAATCTAATGTGCAGTAGTCACTTACATTGGTACCAGTCCTTAATTGTTTCTTTGTGCACACCCTGTTCGGGCTCAGAAATGTCCTATTTTCATCCATCTTTCTCTTCATCATTCTTCACATTTCATCACCCCATTAACCTTTCACAATATCATTTCCATAAATATACTTGGGTTTCACCTTATTATTTTCCACTTTATTCATTTTAGTATTAAAAGGAAATTTGTGATTAAATGTTATAAAATTGACATGTTTTCATATATATCTCAAAAATGTGTGAGCTTTGTAATGTGTAGTAATATGTGAAGGATTAAATCAAAAGGACTTCTCAAATACTTCCTCCACCATTTCAATATTTGAGGAGATAATTCAAGCCCATTCCAAGGAGAAGATCATGGATATTTGGTTGGAATATCTTATCCATGATATATGAGAGATATGTGTGAGGATTTGAAGGGATTATATTTTGTAATAATGGAAAATAGTTGAGAGAAAAGTGGATCTGTAATAATGAGATGATTATCTTATCTTCAAGGCTCTCATGTATAAAAGAGAGTGCTCTCTCTTCATGAGGATTCAATAGGAATTAGAGGATTACGTTAGATTATGTAATTAGAATTAGAGTAGTCATTAATGGTAGTCATTAGAATTCAAAAGAGAAAGGGATTCTTAGCTTTGATTCATGGTTTTCGTTTTCATGCTTTCATTATTCTGTTATGAAGATCGATTTTATTATTGAATGTAAGATTGTTTCATTGGTGAGAGATCTCATGTGTTGTTGTGCCATTCAACTCTTCACTTGTTGTATCTTCTCTTCCTTCATGTAGTTCTCCATTTCTAGATTAATTTCACTTACGCAATTTCCCATTCCTAGATTAATTTCATTTACGCAACTAGATTAATTTAATTCCAAGTCGTGTGTTAGATTAATGATTCAATTTTAGTCATGTGTTAGATTAATGATTCTATTTCAATCGTGTGTTGTATTAATGATTCAATTTAAGTCGTAGCTTAAACATTAGATTAGATTAGTTCCGCTTCAATTTTTCATATACTTTGCGTGTGCTTCGTCAGTTTATGAACCTCGGGTTGAAAAATTAGATAGTTGGGCAAGTACTACAACTCAATTAATACAACATTAGTTCGACCCAATATAACGACCGTCTTTCCCTTGTCACGATTGATGTTCCTTTGCTGTTCATTTGAACGAAACAATTGTCGTTCCTTTTCTTATGATTGTTGTCTCTTTGCAGGGGTTGCATCTCTAGAGGACGGGTATTAAAAACTAAAGGTAAGAACCTATGTAGGCGACAAGTAAAATGCTTGTCCCAGCGCCTACCTTTGGATGATGCATAGAGGTTATATTTTAGGACATCTTTAGAGCCCAACATTTTGGTGCCATTGCCGGGGAAGCACGATGGATTGAGGTATTAGTTTCTTTTCTATTTGAATTCATGCAACTGTGATCTAGACGTCTTGGTAAGGGGTCATATAAACTCATGATAGGAGACTCCTCATGTTCTCCCTACCAACTAGGTAAAAGTAGTTTCAATTTCTGCAAATTTCAATTTATGCAAGAGTGTTTAATTTCTGCAAGTGCGATCTAGACATGTTGGTAAGGGGACATAGAATCTTGTGAGAGGAGACTCCTCATGTTCTCCCTACCAACTAGGTAGAAGTAATTTCAAATTTTACAAATTTCAATTTCCACAAGATTAGTTTAAATATTTGCAAGTGTGATCTACATGCATTGGTTCTAAGGGTCATAGAGATGCTTTAGTGTAGATTCCTCACTATCCCTACCAACTATCAGGAACGTTTTAATTTATGCAACTGTGAAGAGTAATTTTTTTTATGTTTTAGCAAGAGTGTTTTTTTTTTAAGTTTTTTCATTTTGATTTGGGTGTTGTAAGAATCCTTTTTTTTCTAACATGATTTAACAATGAATTTAAGCTTGGAACAACTCACTCAGATCCTAGAAAAAGTTGGGGTCTCATATTCTCTGGAAGAAGAGATATTGACAGCAATCGAAAGCCTATTCACTCCTCCCAAGGTGAATGCAGAATCATTATATGAAGGACCTTGCACATTTAATAAAGAACCATTAGGTGTGTAAGAGGTCAAGGAGGATAGCGAGGAGATGCAACATGATCTGAGTAAGACAAATTATGCCTACGAAAGCCCAATCGAACACTGGTTTCAAGCAAGTACTAGGTTAGATTCATTTTCTTTTTCTTTTTCTTTTTTTTAATTTACAGTTTCAACCACTAATTTCACAGATTCATACATATTCCCGAATGTCAATTGCTAAATTGAAGGATAACATTTTTTTATTACTGTTGCGTGCATGACTACATTGGTTGTTTGATTACACGTAACTACTCTCTCATTTCTAATTAGCATAGTGTAGGTAGGGTTTTATTTTCAAGTTTTTCATTTGCTAGAATAAGTATGCTATCCTCTGCGCTTTGTGCAATTGAAGGATCAGAAAGTAGGATGACTAATTGATTGATTTCAGGAATATCAATTAATTGACGAAAATAAAAAATTTCCTTTCATCTTCCATTTGCTCATAAATTTTTAATAAGCTTTCGAAATAGATTTTTATTTTATTCTTTATTTTGAAAACATAATAGAAGAAATAAATGAAAAGTTGCACATCCTCCATCTACAATAAAACAGTAAGTACATTAAAATAATAATAATAATAATAATAAATAAATAAATAAATAATAATGTAAATGAATAAGATCTGCAATCTATGCAAGACAAGAGGCGGGCGACATATAATATTGTTTTTAAACTTTTGTATGATTTGCACACCATATTCTTTCTCTCACCCCTTATCCTGTAAGAAATAACCGTGCAAGGAACAAAATATCATGAATAAGTAGAAACCACTGCATAAATCGAACAAATAAACAACTTGCGAGGGTCTTCCCATCAATAATTTGATTGCTCCTCTCCTCACTTTAAAATACACAAGTCGAAGTTAGTCAATCAATATCTCACTAACTTGGTTTTCGACCAACCTTCACTAAGGACAGGACTCTAATTTATTTGATCAAAATGAAATTTTTTATCACTGTTCACTATTTCCAATGTGCATGAACATCTGCTTGCATATTTATCGTGTGCCATAATGAAAATGAATAGAACAATGCTGAAGGAGATATGCATTGTTCACCTGGATGAATGAATCCACACCTGGAGTTGGAGCTGTTGCTTAAACTAGGTCGAATGCAATTGCACGTGATTGGTACGTTGATCGAATGGGAAATTTGGACGAGATGAAGGCGCACGCTCCAACAGCCTTGCTAGAAGAACTGATTAAAATAAATGAGCAAGTAAATTCATGTTGAGAGGGATCGACCAGGTAAGCAGATCCATTCTTTTCTCAGCATATCCCCTGAAATCCATTTTTAAGATTCATATTCAATCGAACAAAGAATGTTTTTCTGGAGGTTGTGATACTAAACCCCATTTTCGTTTGATTTTTTATTAACTGGATTTGCAGCATATTCTCGCCAATCTATATTTAATCAGACGCGATCCTTTATATATTTGGTTATTAAATTTTAGTGGCCAATGTTTATACATCTGGATTTTGATAATTACAATTGGTTCTAGCTAGCATTTATCTCGCAGTTTTGTTGTTGGCAATCAATGAAGATTTTTTCGGCGATATTTCAGGGATTGCGATTGGATTGGAAATGGTTTATGGAAATGGGAGAAATTATGTATACATGAAGATGATAGCGATTGCGGTTTATGGCACACATGCAGATCAAGTCGAGTCGTAGGTGACCTTTATATATATCGTAGATGTTGTAGAGAGCATAAAACCTGGCTATATCGTGAAACTTTTCGGTGGGCAATGGAGAAACGTTGCCACCATCAGAGGACGTGGGCCTGACACACTCATGAGTTCTGATGCAGGAAATGTTGTCGGAGTGATTGACAAAGGGCATATTTTGGTGAATGCTTGCCTGGCCCGACAATTAGGGTTATAGAGGCCTTGAAAAGCTGCGAGAGAATGGATATCACGTCTCAGCAACCGCAATGGAAAACTGGAGAGGATTACTAGTCATCAATTCATTTCTTGCAGCACTGCAACTGTTTTTAATGGAACCTGCCTACTGTAAGGACCCTCCTGGTTACGACAAGAACTCAAATGACAGGTGCACAATTCTTTTTTTTCTTTTTTTTCTTTTTTTGGGGGGGGGTTTAAGGTCATGCGCACGTGGAGAAGTAGCAGACCCACTTAAATCTACGTTGCCACTCGACAACCAACAAGACGCAACCACGAGGTTCATCACAAGAAGACTGAGTGCACACAACGGGTATCTGCAAGCAATAAACGACCACAGACACCAGGTGCCCAACACAAACACTTAACGACATGCTGGGCTACAATGAGGTGTCTACCTCCCGCCTGACACCAGATGACCATGCAAGGCAAGGCAACCAAGTACTACAAAATCGAAAGGCAACCACGACCTTTACGGAAGATGCCAGTTAGAAGGACTTCGTCAACGACCAACCTCTAGAGAGACTCTAGGACAACAAATACAGATTATTACTCCAGCTGACTTCAAAAACGAGGATTTATCAGCCCAGTATTAAATATAAGTTATTCCATCCCTGTTTACTGAATCACAATTCGTGAGTGCCCTTAGATTTGGAGGATCCTACATTTACCCGTTATCAACATAAAGAAATTACCCAAAACAACACCATAACACCTCCAAGTCCTCGCCTTCTATATCACAATCATTTCCATCAATAATGATGAATGAACCTTTGATTATTATTTAAAAACCACAGAACTACCCATAA
>JASDQU010684031.1:32312-44044 GCA_032191745.1 Picea mariana | reverse complement strand
CACGCTCTGAAGTTAGAGGCTCCATCTAACTTGTTCTTTGACTTCATAGAATAAGTCATGGCTGCTTTGACCTGGTCAAACCCTAGATTTGACCACAAACTCAAACTTCACGTCTTGGCTTGTTGAGAGTATCAGGAGATGCGTTAGGCTAGAGCACACTGATCTATCTGGAGATTAGGTCAATCCATTCACCTAAGGTGCCTCAACAAGAGGATTAAGTTTTCTTCAACTGCTTCTACTAGTAACCCTAGCAACAGTGTCTTGGAAGCTGCTTCTGCTAGTAACCCTAGCGGTTGTTCCTCAACGAGCTTAATATCCTAGTGGCTATGTTTCCTTCCAGCGTTTAGACTAAATGAAGGAGGTGTGGGCCCATAACCTGTTAGAATATGAAATATGTGTGCTCGTTTTACCATTGACAATACCCTTGTCACCCAACCATAGGTCGAAGCCACCCTCCGAGCACCTTAACCTTGACAGAGAATCACTCCAGAAACAAACCCTAGGCTATATAGCCAAACAAAGGGTATCACACCTTTCCCGAAGGATAGCGCACCAACAAGAGATAATCAGATAGTCCAAACCCTAGCCAAGAGACAGTCCAAGCCAAACCTGATCTGCTAGTTGTAGCAGCTACAATGGAAGCTCTCCTCAAACCTGCGCACAAGACTGGGCACTACAATTCTGATATTGCCTACCAGAATGAGAACTAGCCTCCTGTATTTATACTAATTCTGGCTAACTGCCTGGGACGATGTCTCGTTCTGGGTATCTTTCTATTTAGTATATATTATTATTTCTAGCCGACTTCTTCTCTTGGAGGCTAATAACCTAATATAAATTATCTTCTTGAGCCAACAAGTCTTCTATGGTTATTAGCCAACTCATTAGGGTTTCTTCTTGCTTCCTAGAGTATTCTATCCTTGTCAGGTTTACACATGGAGGTAAATACCTCTTGCAACTACCATAATATCAACAGAATCTATATCCCTACTGCAGATGAAACCTATCATGCATCTACAACATACATAAGCACACACAGATAACATTCATTATATACACATAAACACACAGAAAGTTCATATGCAAGAAAACTTGATTTCTTTCTACTAAGATGAATGTTTGATTACAATATGTGCAGGCTAGACTGTAACAGAGTCTCAACTCTCTCAATCTCCCTCAAAGAACTATTATATATCCTATTTCCTCCTCTGAGGATTTCTAACTAACTTTCAACTACCTCCTATTTAGTAACAATACTCCTCAAGCAGCCTCATTCGGGCATACAATACCTCTACTTATACAAGAGGGTTCCTAGGGTTCCCCCCTGACTATCTATCTTCTTGAAGAAAAAACTTACAGCTACTTAAGTTCCATTACATTAAATTCTAGGAGTAAAACTCCCAGATCATTTTCTCCCAAGTGTTTTGATCTTCTTCAGTTTTCAATCAGTAAAGAAAAAGATTTGCAAGAAAACGCTAGCGTTTAATATTTTGAAATGATTCAAAGGCACGCTAGGGCATTGAGTTTTCTCTCCATGTGTGCTTGTTGATGATTCTCCTGCATCATACTCCTCTACTGGGAAAATCAGATCCTGATCATGGATCCCTCTGCTATGCTGTTGAGATCCTCGAGGGTCCCATACCTTCTCTTGGATTTGTCGATCTGCTCCTTTTTCTTGCTGCCTTTTATGCCCTACTACTTCTGCAGTTTTTTTTTTGTCCCATACATCTCTGATGATTGCTTCTTGTGCTGCTTCCAGCATCAATCTCTTTATCTTCTCTATTTCTTTGTCCAACTGGTCCACTGGTTGGATTTCCTCCTGCAGTATGCTCTCTTGCATCTTCTCTGCATCAATTTCCAACATAGATTTTTGGATAATATTCCTTTGCATATTTACCCTTCTCTCCAAGGCCTCCAACTCTTCACACAGATCAACAAGATCCATGCTATATGTTTCTTCCTCCTCTGTTGTAGGTTTGCATTATATAGTTATCTCTTTCTTAGCTTCCTAGCTAAAAAATTTGATCCATTCTTGTGATTTCTCTTCTCCTCTTGTTGTAAATCCCAATTCTACAGTTTCCTCATGTTCATCTCCTTGGCTAAAATTTTTGGGCAATTCCAATGAATTCTCTTTTTTCTCCATCTCTTGGGCACATTGAAATGTGTGCTCTTTCTCCTTTTTATCAATCTGATCAATATGAACCTTCATATTATCTTCATCTCCTATGGCACAAGTTGGCCACTCTGTTGCAGACTCCATTTATCCATTTTCACCATTAAGTTGTTTCTCAGCTTCCTCCTATGATAGATTGACTTCAACCATCTCCTTTTGTGTTGGTTCAACTCCAACTTCCTCCAGCTGCTCCCCAGGATGGTATTCTCCTCCACCTATTTCCAAATTGACCTGTTGGGTATGCCTACTCTACACTTCTCTCAAGGGCCTCCAGTTCCTCATACATCTCAACAAATTCTATGTTGTCTACTTCCTCTTCTGCTGCAGGCTCTAGTGCTTCAGTCATCTCCTGTTCATCTCCCGGGATGAAATTTTTGAGAAATTTTGCTGAATTCTCTTCTCCTGCAATCTGAATGAATGTCTCCTAGAATCCATCTCCTGGTTCTGGATTGTCCAACCAATCCTCCAACATATTCAGATCTTGTTTCCATTGAGTGATAAATTCATCTGAATTCTCCTCTTTTTCTATTGGGGCAGACATCAATGTATGCTCCTTCTTCCCCTCTTTGATAGTCTTTGTTGGATATCTTTCCTCCATTGCACCTGCATCACATACACAATTAGTTTTAAAATCATTTGGCACCATGGCCTCTTTCTTGGATTCTTGTTGCACCACCTCCTCATGTGAAATACTTGTACTAGCCTCTATTGGACTACTTGGTAGAATATTTGAATTCCCCCAATGATTAGAATGCATTTATGATCCTCCTCCACCATCTCTCCTTGTTGATATGAACTCTTAGCTAAGTTCATGAGACTTTTAGATAGTCTCCTCTCTTCTCCCTTTCCCACCTGGAAACATAAGATTTCTTTTCTACCCTCTTGATAGTCTATGAGATCCTCAATTGATCTCATCTCATTTCCCTCTTGATAGTCTATGATATCCTCAATTTATCTCATCTCATTTCCCACCTAGCAATTTGAAAATTCATCTCTACCCTCCTGGCTGTTTATGAGACCTTTAACTGATCTCACCTCCTCCTCATCACTGAGGTTCCTCCCAATATCTATTTCATAGATGTACATTAATGTCTCCTTTATTTCACTAAGGTTTTCAACTTCCATTAACCACCTCCTCAACTCTTGTTGCTTCTTTCTGGCCAACAACTTTTGAGCATGCCATTTTACCTTTCTGTTCAGAGGCCATTCATACCTCTAGTGTACCTTTGTCTCTTGTTGCATCTTCAATGTCAGTTGTTCCATTCTTTCTCGTATCTCAATGATCTCCGTGTCATTTTCTTATTTACTTTTCTTCTTGCGGTATTCTCCTTGACCACACTTATGGCCTTCAGTAGCCATCTTTTATGTCGTCACCCCTGCTGGCTATCTACATTTGATGCACACCTTGAAACAATATTTACAGAGAATCAATACTCTGACTCTCTTCACCTGTTGTCTAAAGGTGAACTTTAGATTCTGATACCATTTGATGTCATCATATTATCTCTATTCACCTTCTCCCCTTTTCCTACAATTTGCAGAAAAAAATCATCTCTTAGTACTACTTGATGTAGTCAGACCATCTCCTTCATCTCCTTCGCCTAAAATCTATAGACAAAAGCAAGCTATGATACCACTTGATGGTATCAGCCTATCTATTTTCACCTTCTCATATTTTCCTATGATATGTAGAAAAATTTTAGGCTCTGATACCACTTGATGGTATCAGACTATCTCCTTTGTCTCCTCTCTCCTTTGCCTATTGTCTGCAAGCAAACATTCAGCTCTAATACCATTTGATGTAGACACCCTTCTCGTGCTTGGGGCTGCGTGACCTTCCGGTCAAGGATCTTTGATTCTCCAAGCCAAAATGACTCTCTGAAACCTTAATGGTCTCACTTGTGACTAAACACGGGCCCTTTGAGTCTTTTGGTGCAAGTTCTATGACAACTGCAACCTCTTCCTTCGCGTTGCTGCACTATCGAGTTTCAAGTGCTAGCTCCTCTTCCATTATCCCTTTCTCATATGTGACCTTGGGCTATGTCCTCATGTAATCACGTGATTTTGGGGTGGTATAGAGTGGTTTTGGGCCACACTGCTTTTATCCCCGCAATTCACTATCAGCTACCACATATCCCTTTAGAAATATTGTGGTTTCAATTGAGACCCGCCCTAAGAATTTTAAAACCCAATCACTTTTTGTCCCCGCAATTAAGTTTGACCATCGTTCTTGTGATCTTGGGCGTTACCTCTAGATGGACGACTGAGATCTGTCCTCTCTCTGCCTTGGTCAATTGTTAGTCAACAACCCTTCTCTTCCTTTCACACACACTCCCATATCTCCACGATATATCGATGCGCTCCCTCTATCCAAACCGACGACTACGATTGATTTCGCCCTTCGAGCTTCAGGAGTTTCGATTCTCAACTCTCGCTTCCTCCACAATACTTCCACCTGAATTAAATGATATGTTGATGCCTGTTCATCATAGATTGATGACTGTGGTTCACTTCACTCTTCGGTCTTCGAGATTTTCAACTCTTAGTCTTCTCTTTCTCCTAGAATGCTTTCACCCGAAGACAACGATCTATCGACACATGTCCCGTTCAAAACAAAGGTCTTGATTTGCTTCAGCTATTTGGGGTTCAGGAGTTTCAACTCCCCACTGAAATCCTCGAAGTGACCTTCCTCGGAAGTCTCAGATCTATTGACACATAATCCCCTGGCGACCAATGGCCAGGATATATTTTTTCTCTTCGACGATTTCTCTTTCTTCTTGTATGAGAAATCCCGAAGTACTTCTGCTCCAGAGTCTCAGATCTTCTGCCACCTTCCACCGTAGACGATGGACGGTCCCAACTGTGTAATATTCCATATATAAAAAGTATGTAGAACCGAAATAAAATGCTAGAAATGGCAGATAAATAACAATATAACCAGAACAACACCACAATAACACTGAAATGACATCAAAATAACACCAGAAAGAGCACTTTGATTCTGAGAGCAATGTTCATGAGCCTCTTCGAGGGGGAAACCTCTAGTCGAGAAGAGTTCTATTACAATAATATCCAAGCTAGGGTTCTCATACCCTTGACTCTTATTTATACTAAATATGTCTATCAAAAGAACCATCTAGAGGAAGATCCTTCTAGAAGCGGAAGCTTCTATTAGGTCTTCTTACATTCGAATTATTCTACTTTATTGAAAGGCCTCATTAATATTGACCTTTATTACATCCAAATATATTGTTCTACATACTTGAGGGGTTAGGTCCCTAACATGCCCTCCCATTTGAAAACAACCTTGACCTCAAAGATGGAGATGTGGAAATTGTTGCAGAATGGTAGCTGGTTCCGAAGTGGCATCTGCTAGAGTTGTATATTTCCACTGGACTAACACTTCCTTGATGGTTCGATGATGCAGGTGACACTCATGATGGTCCAAAACTGCTTGTGGTTGTAGACAAATGGATCCTTCTTCGTCCAACTTGGGAAGGTTGGTTTGAGTTTGGCACTTAGTTCCAACCACCTTCTTTAAGCATGAAACATGAAAAATAAGATGTATCTTAGAATGAATGGGAAAAGCTAACTGATAGGCCACCTATCCCACACACTTGAGAACAGTATAAAGACCATAAAAATTTGGGTGCCAACTTCTGACAATGGTCGACCTTGAGAGAATTTTGCTTGTAAGGTTGCAGTCGAAGAAACACCTAATCCCCTTCTATAAATTGACATTCAGAGCGACCTTGGTCTGCTTTTTGCTTCATGCGATTTTGGTCCATGACCAAATTCTTTTTTAGGGTACGGAGAATAGCCTCTCAAACTGTAAGCATTTGGTCAACCACCTGGACCTTCGAGACACCTGGTAAATGTGAGAGAACTGAAGGTGGATTTTGTCCATATACCACTTCAAAAGGAGTCATGTGGGTAGTTGTATGATATGAAGTGTTGTACCACCATTTATCTAGGGGTAACCATTGAGCCCACTGATTTTTCTTTTTCGATGAAAAACACCTCAAATATGTTTCCAAACACTTGTTGACAACTTCAGTTTGGCCATCAGTATGGGGATGATAAGTTGTGATGAGATGCAATTGGGTGCCTGTTGACGAGAGAAATTGATCGACCGTCAACTGGAAGAATGAGTCTGGTCCGGGGTTGTCTAAGTAACCCAAGCCATTCAATGTAACTTGTTTTAACAGGTTTAATGGCTTTGTTAGCCAATCTAAAATCTTAAAAAGAAAACAAAAAAAGAAAGGAATAACTAACTAATGCTAATAAGTATAATCTCTCTCTCTATATATATATATTAGTTACTCTGATATAACTGTTTTAAATGTGTTTAAGAAGAACAAGAAAACATAAAAATTTGATTTATGAACAACATTTATAGGTTGTAAGTTTTACTAGAAACTTACGAAATCAATGTAAAATAGTTTCTTTTGAGAAGCAGATAAAGAAATAACATTCAAATATTTTTTGTTTTCTCTCTATGAATCTAACAAATCATGAATTAACTAGGCTATGAAACACAAATGTACAGATAGTCAAAAGCTGATCTAAACTTTCTAGTTTCACTAATGCATAAATGACAGAAATTAGAAAAACAAAGAAGCTAACTTGATGTTAGTTTGTGACATGTATCTGGGATTTTGTGTGAATAAAGAGAATCTAGCTATCATGCCTATGAGATAAATCTGCAATAGACTTATAGTGAAAATGTTCTACATAAATTCATAACTTGTACTGGTAACCGAAGTTTAATAACAGAATAGGGAACACAAATTAATCATGTGATCTTATAATCACAAATGATTACAGTCAGATAAACCTGAGTGTAACACATTTATTTCATTGTTCAATTAAATATCAAAGAGAAATCCTAATATTCAAATTGAAGAAATGATCACAGTCTCAATATCTGGAACAACAAGTCATGAATGATATTGTAAAATAGATATCCTGAAACATAACATATCAAGAGTCTAAAGCTACATGACATATCAATATATCAATATTATATAAATCAAAACATTAATGAAATAACATATGCAATGGACTAAAGCTGAAAGTTGCACGTTGTTCCACAAGTCTTGAAAATCATTCCTTCATAATTGGTTCGAGTCCAAGATGCCTTTCATTTACAAAATAGAGAGTATTTAAAGACTCTTTTGAAATCTAAACTTCATATCTTCTAAGATAGGATCAGATCTCATAAGATCAAAACATTACAAATATAGAGGGCCTCATGCCACTCATGATCAAACCATATCTTCCAAGATTTATGAAAGTTTTTTCCTATTTACAAAATAAACCAAAGGAGATACTAATCAACTAGATCAAACATATTCCATCCCATAAGATCAGCATCAGGTATACATTGTCCTAAAAAACAGAATAGGAACAAATCATATATTTTATTAATAAATAATTACTAAATTTTATATGAAAATGACTTGGCTACAAAATCTCTCGATTCTGTAGCCAGTCTTATATTGGTAAAATAAATCTAAGTTTAACCGATTTGATTTAAAAAATAACATGACTGTAATAAAAGGAAAAAATTGTTTTACCATTTAGCCAAAACATGGATCAAGATATCTCAGAATTTATTATGGCCTTTACACTGTCTGCATTCTTTATTACAATGTTGCCTATCTTTTTAAGATGCTTGGCTTGTCTCTATTAATTTGCCTTGAGGTCACGGTTTTTTTTTGTCAACGATTCATTTTGAGTTGTGAGTTCTTTGATTCTTTCTTGGAGAATCGGGATATTAGTATAGTACTTCCCAATCCAATGCAAGCAGACCTCACAATGCACAACAAGAGAAATCTGTCGAGGGAGCATATAATTGGGTGCAAGAACATCAACACTACCTGTTGTCGGCCCTTGACTGAGATTAATACTGGTAAACCCCTTTATATCCTTGAGACACGGTGGGAGATTGTTAACATAGTTGAATGACTGATTAGGATATGACTTATGAAAATCTAGATCTTCTTTTGCAAGAAAATCCTCAATTTTGGGATCTGAATCCTCATTGATCTCGATCATATCAATTGATCTCAAATGAGGCTTAAATCTGTTACACAAACTTCTTGAAATGAGCTGACCAACCCTTTTATTTTGGAACCCTAGCACTGCTTGCTTCTATTTTGATTGTTTGCAAGGGTCTTTACTGTTGGATTTTACAGTAGGGTTAGGGCCAACAATTAGTTCATACATAGGGGTTTCTATAAACTCAGAACTAACATCATGTTTCCCACATAAAAATTGATCGGGTATTGCCTCGTCACAAGGGTTTTCCTCCAAAAAGTCTATCTTGCCACTTGAGAAATCAAAACGTTTTTCTGTCATAGGCTTATCCATCATAGGGATTTCTATAGGAATCGTTGTAGCAAAACCGTTTCGAGCTAAGAACCTATCCCATTCATCACCCAAGTTTTTCAAACGATGGACCAACAACATTTTAATTAAACCATGGTGAAAGAGGCTAGAGTCGAGGATCTGCTTCTTGTATATTTTCGACATTTTGTACAAACTTCTTAGCAAATAAAACGACACATTCAAATGGAAGCCTATAAAGTGCATAAGAAATCGCACATGGTAAAGAAAAACCAGGCCATAATGGCCCTCACAGGTAATAAATTTTTTAAGAACTGATAATAGACCATGCCACCTAACCTTAAGCAAGGAAACAAGAATACCTTTCTCACAACAATCAATCTTTCTAGAGGTCATGAAAAGACTCTAGGGCACTTCGTCAATTTTCAAGTTCTTAAACCACTTCTGACCGGAGAGAGGAATCCCTGTGGCTTCACTGATAAACCCTTCAGTCACCTCCAATTTAATGTCTCCAACTTTTTCCCTATACCCATCAAATGTTTGGGCGAATTTCTTAGCTACACGAAGGTTATACCCATTGAACCTCTTACTAAAAGTGTCCCAACCTTGGGCTTTCAAATCCTCGGCCGCATCATCAAGAGGCAATAACGCTTGAGAGCCATTCGGCTCTATTCGGACAAGAGGGGTCATTAAGAGTATGACCAGACTGTAATACAGGCGACTCATGCTAACTGTGGGATTAGATGGCAGGAATAATAGGGACAAGTTTGAGAGGATACCATGGAAACAAAACAAGCAAAACACCTGCGTGATTATAGTATAAACATCAAGGTTTTCGGTCATGAAGTTCAAGTGCTCATGGTAATGAAATCTTTGAGTACAGAGCATAACACAAAACTTTAACTCGTGATGAAAGGCCTGTTCATTCATTTTTCCAGCCAAAGGTAAAGTACAGGACATGATGCTTGCACATTAATTCCCATGTCATGCAATGACTATGGTCAATCTGCAAAGGGTTCAAATAGATATGTTTACAAATCAGAATACAAATCAACTCTTGGTATTATATCGACATTCAAACAAACTCAAAAAGGAAAAATCATTTAAGTATTAAATAAGATGTAAGCGTAATGAACCTTTGAAAACCATGTTTTGAATAGGGATATAATATGAAATTAAGTTTCCATGCTTGATCATGCTTTCAGTCATGAATCAAGCATGAAAACGCAAAGTTAAAAAAATAATCAGACAACTTTTTATAAACCAATGATCACCCCCAAATGGAAATATTTATGGGATAAGGTGTAGGCAGCTACAGGAAGTGTTGTTTGTTATTCAAAATAGAAAAAACATGTAGGACTGCCAACAGTGGCGACTTACTAGGAGAAGAAATTATCTATGTATCACCAACGAGTTCCTGTTAGGACTAATTAGAATGATTAAAGATTAAAGAACAGTTGAAAGGAAATTAAGCATCCCAATCAAATTCCAAAAACATCACACAGTCTAGCTTCAAATGTCTTTCTATTCAAAGGAAATCTGATGACAAGTTTTAATTACGAGAGCAACGATGTTCGTGCCAATGACTCTGATACTGTTGAAAAGGCCACTGCTGCCAATAGGCATCCATAGCCTCGGCAGGGATGTCAATTAGCCCACTCTGATTCCTCTACCCTTTCCAAGAATTTTCAATTCAAAATGAAGGGCATTTTGAGATTAATATCAAAATTTATACCTAATAATTTTCTTGAACCCGACATTGCTTCGCTGCTAGGAGGTCTCTTTAGTACCCTGACAAAGTTGTCTTGGAATCATGCATGCATTTACCCACTACTAGCATACTTTTTCAGTATCTCAGCGAGTTTACAGACACTTCCCACAACTCTCTAGAGAAAATTTGATATAAATTTAATGATCTTCAGAAGAGAGGGGTGATGTTGAAAATTTCAATTTTCAAAACACTTGAAATTTTCCAGCCTTAATATTTCTCTTGATAACCTTCATTGTGATCTGAAATTAGTTTTCCGGTAAGAATAACTTTTCGAGGACAAGAAGGCATGCTTGAGTTGTTTTCTTTAAAAACAGGGACAGTGTAAACAACTTTAATGATGATCGTGTCTGCTCGTGATTATAAAGCGAAACCAGGAAACCTACTTCGAACATAAAGTTTCTTTAGCTAGTCTATGTTTAATAAATTTACAACATTGATGCTCTGAAAAACCTTGACTGTTACTTCATGATGAGGCATTCTGGTTTCCCTTCATGAACTAAAAAGTGACACAGATGACACAGAAATATAATACTAGTTTCGCTGATCAGCTATAGGTTAGTCTGTGTGTTATTTACTTAAATTATTTATTAATGAAACGATGATTGCATAAATTATCTTTGATTGTTTATGTATCATTGTTTCAATTGGATTTTCTTAGTATTTATTAGTTTAAAATCTTTAAACATTCGAAAAGAAAACAAAAATATTTTTTAGTTAGAATCACTTTTATGAACATTCATTTCGCAAGATTACAAGTAAACCTTGCAAACTGCATATAGATTGTATATAATCATTTGTATATTCACGTTTCTTTTTAATAAACATTAGTAAGTAATATATCATTTCATAGAATCATAGATTTTAGATTAGTTTCATTTCTTTTATTATTTTTAGGACTTTAGTTGGCTAATGGAGACATTAAACCTGTCGGGTCAGTTCATTCCAAATGTCTTGGGTTAATTAGACAACCCCGGTCTGGATCTGACCTTCTAGTTGATGGTGTGTCATTTACACCCATCAATAGTGCCTTGAAGCTTGAACAGTTCTTTCCAAAAATTGTTGGTGAAAGTTGGGTATCGATCAGAAACAATAGAATGTGGCATGCCATGAAGCTTGAAGACCTGATCTATGAAAAGTTGAGCCATAGTGGATGTTGTAAATGGGTTTTAAAGAGAACATAAATGAGCATACTTGGAAAGGTGATCGACTACCACCATGATGACTGATTTATTTCCCGATTTAGGTAAGCCTGTAATAAAATCCATAGAGATATCCCTCCAAATAGCAGGTGGAATCGGAAGCGGTTGTAGTGTGCCAGGATATTTGATTGTTTCTCCCTTGTGGCATTGATAGACATCACATTCAAATACAAAATTACTAAAGTATTGTTTCATACCATTCTAGAAAAATGAACGTTTCACCCTGTCATAGGTTTTG
>JASDQU010684031.1:2803-20313 GCA_032191745.1 Picea mariana | reverse complement strand
TCATCATGGATCCAAGAGTACCCTAGGGGGACTAAAGAATTGGGCTACAATTGTTGTATCAGATGCAAACTTTTGGGATCGTGTAGCCATTTCTGGAAAATGGCTTGGATCCATTCTGGTACAATGAAGGAGATAGAAAAAAGGTATCCTTCATCTTCATATTTTCGAGAAAGTGCATCCGCAACCACATTGTCTTTTACTTTATTTTAAATGATCTCATAATCATATCCAAAGAGCTAAGTCACCCATTTTTGTTACTCTGGGGAGGAAATGCATTGTTCCAGAAAATACTTGAGGCTTTAATGATCTGTCTTAATTTGGAAGCGTTTCCCCAATAGATAAGGGTGCCATAGGTCAATGACATGCATAATAGCCAACATTTACTTTTCATATATTGATTTTCCCAAATTTCGTTCAGACAGTTGTTTGCTGGTAAAGCCCAAAGGTCGACCCTCTTACATAAGGACAACGCCAATTCCTTTCCTTGAAGCATCACATTCTAGGACAAAGGTATTTGTGAAATCAGGAAGCGTCAGGACTAGAGTGGTGCATATGGCCATCTTCAAGGTTTGAAAGGCCTGAGAAGCTGTTGGAGTCCAAGTGAAAGAATTATTTTTAAGGAGTGCAGTGAGAGGAGCCGCAATCTTTCCATAATTCTTAACGAACTTGCGATAATTACCCGTTAAGCCCAAAAATCCACGTAAGATTTTGAGAGTCTTTGGGTGAGGCCATTCTTGAATAGCTTCAATATTTTTAGGATCTACCCTAACGTCATTCTTGCCAACAAGATGACCCAAGTACTTGACTTCTGAGGTGCCAAAATCACATTTAGATGTTTCAGGAAAATTTGGTGCTAAGAGAGTAGTTGGAGAGCTCGATCCACATGAGAAATATGGTCTGTCCAGGTTTTTCTATAGATGAGGATATCATCAAAGAAAACTAAGACAAAATGATGGAGAAAAGGACAGAAGACATGGTTCATGAGGCTTTGGAAGGTGGAGGGGGCATTACATAAGCCAAAGGGCATGAAAAAAAACTCATAGTGGCCTTCATGAGTTCTAAAGGCAGTCTTAGGAACGTTTGCCTCCTTCATATGGATCTAGTGGTAGCCAGAATGAAGATCAAGTTTAGTAAAGAACTGGGTGCCACTCAATTCATCCAAGACATCATCAATGATAGGAATGGGAAATTTGTCTTTAATGGTGAGTTTGTTGAGGGCGCGGAAGTCAGGACACATGTTCCAAGAACCTTCTTTCTTTAGGACCATGACCACAAAAGAAGAGTAGGGGCTCTTACTAGGGCAGATAACGCCTGCGTTAAGATGTTCTTGAACCATTTTCTCAATTTCATTTTTTTGGGAAAAGGGGTGGTGATAGGGATGAATATTGGGAGGAAGGATTCCTGGTACAAGGGGAATGGAATGATCATGAACACCACGGGAAGGAGGGAGTCCCTCGGGAGTGGAAAAGATCAGTTGATGTTTAGAGAGGATGGATTGGAGGTCTTCCGGCACAGAGGGTGTCTCAGTTGCTTGTATGGCATGGAGTTGGGCAATAATTCCAGAATGGCATTTTTTTAGCATCTTTTCCATGTGATGGGAACTAGTGATCTTAGGTGAACCAACAATTATGCCTTGGAACTTATATTTTTGGCCCTCCTAGTCGAATTACATGGTTAATTCCTTAAAATCCATGAGAATGGCACCCAAATTCCTTAGCCAGTCTGCAGCCAACACAATGTCACAACCACCCATGTCGATAGCAAACATATTATATTTCAGGTGGTAATCACTAATTTGGAGATGCACATTTTCACAACGCCCTCCACATTTAATGGAGTCGCCATTGGCAGTCATGATTTGGAAATTATTAGCTGCATGGATATAGAAATGGGTTTCTTGGGCAATGTGGCGATGAATAGAATTATGGGTGATTCCACTATCAACAAGACTGATGACCTTCCTATGCTTGATGTAACCAATTAGCTTGAGGGTTTGGGGGGCAGAGAAGATAGTGAGAGCATTTAGGGAAATGATCGGTTCTACTTCGAGAGGGTCTGAGGGAGGGGTTATGTTAGTGGTGTTATCACATAAACTTGTCAAATTCTTGTGGGTTTGTGGTTTCTAGCTAAGTTATTAATTTTTCCATGTCTCTCTCCTTTTCGTCAACCAAATCTTAAGTTTTTCCCTTTCGGCTGGTAGTTTTCTCTGTGTTTTCCCTCGATCGTTTGAGAGACCTTTTGTTTTGTGTAGTCCTACCTGAGAAGTGTCGACCCCAATATTTATTTTTTCTCTGAGGATAATCACTCCCCTTTCTACCTCAGTCATTGATCCTTTTGGTTTCCCGATCCGTCAACCAGTCGCCCAAGTTTTTACTTACACAAGCCGCAACCATAAGCACAAAGCACAACACTTAGAGCATTCTAATATGGACTCTAATAAAGAGAGAGGGAAATATCAGTCTTCAGTGGCTAGGATTCAAAGTGGATTTCAGACCGACGATTCACGGGTATTCAAAATCTGAAAGTTTCCTAAAGTTTAATGGCGGGGCAAAGCCTTGAGATCTAAGGTCGGGAAAAGATTTAATCTGGGCCATGGATCTCATTCGGACAGATCAACGGTGAATAATAATCATGGGAATCGGGAGTTTGGAACATGGTTAAAGTCATTCGTCAAAGCCCCAAACTCCCGAAACCTGAAATCAACATGGGTTGTCCGATTCAGCGGGACACGTGGCTTCAGATACAAACTGTGGATGAAGTCATTTCGGGAAAATGAAGTGGGAAAATGCAAAATATTCCCAAGTCCCTAAATATCGACATTTATGTGGGTCATTCGATTCAAAGGGGCGCATGGCACCAGATCCGAGAAGTCACAATTTTGTGACTCAGGGGGTTGTGAATAAAGCGTGATGTAGGTTCAAGAAACACGAAATCATGAAGCACCCAGGAGTTGAGCCCGTGGTTGCATGGAGTGATGGAAAGGAGCTATGTCAAAGGCCAAAAAATGCCTGCGTTGGTCACAAAAAAAGATCTGTGTGGTCTCGAGACACCAGGATTGATTCAAATAAATCAAGAGGATAACTTGGAACATTCATGCGTGTCAGGCCTTGTCCCGATCCCTATGAAAGTAGTTAATGGAAATGGGGGAGGTATTTGAAACCTCGGTTCACCCCATAAATGGAAAGAATGGAATATTTGGCCATGGAAGCAAATTGTCAGCCCAAAGTTCCCCTATCAACAAATTTTCCTGCAAAGCCCATACTAATATGAGATCGTGTGTGACAGAATAATGAAAGTGCATACTGATAGAAGAAGATGCAGATGCAAATCTTTGACTGTAGTAGCCAAGTTACACTCCTAGTGATGGAAATATGATTCTAAGTATAAATAGTTAGTTTTGATATTTTGTTATGGTCGATGGTAGAGCTAAGATCTTGATTATAAATTTTTAATGAAGCTTCTGGTTCTTTGGTTATGTGTTTCCATTTGAAACTTCTTGTTTAATGACATTCATATTTATTTTCATCTCTATTTCTTTTGAAACTAAAGAATCGAGCATGGATGATCCAGTCGAGTGTTGTAACTATATTGTGATGTAGGTTTGATTGTAGTATTGTTATAGCGTTTTCAAATGCCCGAAGTTTTGGATCCAAGAGGATCTTGTATTCAAATATTTGCCTCCTTAGGCTACTAGAAGATAGGATTTCCATAGCATAAATTTACATTTTCTCCTCAAGTTCTTCCCCCTACTCACCCTTACTTCAACAACTGACTGAAGTTAGATCAAGACCTCATCTATGTGTGCATGCCATCCCAGTTTTCTGAGTTAACGAAATATCATTCTGAGTGTGCATCCATCCATACCCCCCTTAAATTTATCCATTGTGACATAAAAATTGATGGGTACTGGGCTTGCCTCTACCACAATCCAGAGGTGACCTCTAGTGCTAACATTTATGGCATCGTTGTCGAGGAAAAATTGAATATTTTCCCTGGGATTGAACAACAAAGCTTACTGATTCTGAAGGTGCATGAGAACTCAGTACATTGAAGATTCCAACTGTGCACCTGGAGACTCTATTGTTACGATTCCACTGTTTCATTTGTGGCTTCCAGAGGCAGACACATAAGGTCTACTCCATAGCTGCCTCTAGCAACACCTGAGGCTGACCCAGAGAAAATTATCAGAAGATGAAATACCCCTTAGGAAGGTACTTCAGCTACTGTACTAGGTATTTCTGATGATTTTCACCATCCTCCTTTAGAAACTCCAATATTTACTTCTCATTTTCCTGTTATACTAGCTACTGGCGTTTCACAAAGTTTAAATTTTGGGAGTGTTCCTGCTAATTTCTCCCCTCCTGGTCTGGGATTGGAGGGAGAAATCCTTGTCACTCCTATCTCCCCCAAAGTTGTACCATGGTTTAAACCTAGGACCTCAGAAGATTTTCTCACTTTGGGTTTTACCACTCCTTCCCCTATTAGAGTCGTTGCATTTACATAAATTCAAACCTTTTCTCCCTCAATTCATGTGACCTTTTCCCCCAACACTTAGTTCGTCCTCTTTCCTCCCAGAAGAATAGTTCCACTCTCTCTGGTCCAAGCTCCATCTTCTGCTGTTTCTCCTCCATCTATCATCCCTATGGCAGGTGTTAATCCCCCTAGGAACAGAATGGATGCCATAGTGGCTGCAATATATGCCCCTCTAATCTTGCCTCATCCTATGAATGCTCTCCCTACTGGATATTACCTAAAATACATGCCCAAATTCATAGGAGAAGAAGACATAACCGTTGAAGAACATCTTGCTTCCTTCTACAGTTATGGAGACAATCTAAATATTGAAAATGAGGATGTGTGGATGAGAGTCTTTGTCCAGAGCCTTGATGGTGAGGCTAGGAAATGGTTTACGGGATTTACCCTTGGATCCATTTATGGGATTGAAGCTTTAGATGATTTTTTCTTGAGACAATGGGGGGATAAAAAGGAATTTATGTATTATATCACAGAGTTCGGATCCTTAAAGAGAAAAGAGGGAGAGTCTGTCTTTGACTTATCCAAAAGATTCAACAAAACGTATAACAATATTCCTGTTGAGATAAAGCCTATAGAAGCCTCTACCAAAATTACTTATGCTAGTTCTTTTGACCCTGACTTCTGCCTCATGTTAAGAGAGAAGAGTTACTTCTTTGGCTCATATGCAAGATGCATCCTTGGAAGTAGAGTCCAACGTGTTGGTAGTTTATAGACTCAGGAATAAGGCTGACAGAGATAGAGGAAGGGGAAGATATGAAGCTTTGACCTCTCGTTCCTATGCATCCCACCCTTAAGTAGATGAATTGACCAATATGGTGAAATCTCTTTCTGCAAAAATGGAGAAGATGAAATTTGAAGGGAAACAAAGTTATAAGAGTACCCATAATGTTGATAACAAAGGAAATTTCAGAAGACCTAATATTTCCCCTCAAATAATCCCGAGAGAGCCTCGTAATAGAGATAGGGATGATCAGAAAATCCAAACACCCCTCCAAAATAACCTCGTTGTTGATGAAGAAGGAGAGGAAGGAGAGCTTGATCCTGAAATCCATTGTCTTGGAGATACCTCCCCATTTGCCCATCTAACTCAATCTGTATATGAGGAGTCCCTCATGGATGGCCAAATAAATGATTCAATTAAAGGGGAGAGGGCCAATAATAGTCCCAATAAACATAACCTCATGTCTAAGAAGAAAGAAGGGAAATCTAACATTCTCGATCAGCCTTCAAGAGTAGAGAAGCCTGCTAAAGATGCAATGAACGATAGAAAGGAAAAGAAAACGTAGAACCCCTCACCAATAGCCAAAGGTCATGTCCTAGAAGTAAGGGATATTCTGAATCCCCCCTCCTATTTTATCTTTGAGCACTAAATTCAAAATATTAGGATCTGTATACCCCTTTCAAAGCTAGTCAAGCATGAATATTTCAAAAAATCCCTCTCTAAGTTGTTGCAGTCTGAGCCATCATGTCACTCCAAAGACTTAATGAACCTTCAAGACAAAAATCCAACAGTCATCTTGGGACCCTTGATAGAAGATAGAGATGATTCATCCCCTCCCTTATATACATCTCTGAACATACATGACAAGGTGTTGCATAATTGTTTGATGGACTCAGGGGCATTTTATAATCTCATGCCCAGACATTTCATGGATGAACTTGGATTAGAAATCACAAAGACTTATCATGACCTGTATTCATTTGAGTCTAGGAAGGTGAACTATCTTGGGGTTATCAAAGACATGGCCGTATCTATGTTCCATCTCCCCATGAAAAGTGTGGTCATGGATATCGTGGTGGTTGATGTTCCCCCCCAATTTTGGCATGCTTTTGTCAAGATATTGGATAAAAATACTTGGGGGAACCTTGCAGATGGACCTCACATATGCTACCATTCCTATGTTTGGGGGGGAGCATAGAAGACTGTACAGAGAAGCTCAGTTGGCATACATTATTAATGATGAATCTGACCCCACCAACCATCCTATTATTTCCCTTGATATTGATTTAGGATCCATCTTGTTGCAGTTCACTAATGCCACTAAACCCCCTCTCAAAATTAGAAAGAAATCCCTTACTCTCTGTGAATATCCCCCTCTGATTACCTCTGTACGGAAAATTCTCTTTGATGGAGCCTCTTCTACAGAAGGTGTTGGTGTTGGAGTGGTCCTTGTTTCACCTATTCAAGAGATCATATCTTTGTTCTACAAGTTAGAATTTGAAACTACCAACAATGCGGCAGAATATGAAGCTCTTGTTTTGGGTTTGAGGTTTGCTAAGGACATGGGGATTAAAGAGATATTAGTCTTCAGGGATGCCAAGTTAATTTTCCATTAGATCATGAATATTTATCAAGCCAAGCACCCTCGGCTTAGAAGTTGTAGGAATGAAGTCTGGGATCTTGTTGACAATTTTTTCTTAGCTTTCAACATCTCATTTATTCCAAGAGAAGAGAATTCCATGGTTGATTTTCTAGTTGTTTCAGCAAGCAATTTCAGAGTCCCTTTGCCACCCAAGCTTAGGTATGATGTAGAAATGAAATTCAGACCCTCTATACCTGACAATGTTAAGCATTGGAAAGTGTTTGAGGATGATCTTGAGATCAGAAGATTCATGGAAATTATTGATGAGTTTTCTGCATTACACATTGATCGAGATCCTGATTCTGAAATAGATCCTCATGTTATTGTTTTGCTGGAAAAAAATTATAATCATCATATTTTCTAGTTGCCCAACAATCATATCCCAAAGGGACTAGTTCCTTTGGAAATACTATTTGTCAGAAATGATGTCGCAGAAAAGGTTAAAATTTCAAATGACGATGTTGACGTAGCTGAGTGCAATATTGGCACATAGGAGGATCCAAAATTTGTCAAGTTTTCAAGCAGCTTGTCGAGGGAGCAAAGGTCCGAGTACACTAAGCTATTAAGAAAATTCACTGATTCTTTTGCCTGGACCTATGAAGACCTCAGAGCATACGACACAAGTGTCATTGAGTATAAGATCCCATTGAAAGAGGAGGCCAAACCATTTAGGTAGAAATTAATACAAATAAATCCTACGTTGTTGCCTATTATGGAAAGGGGAGTAAAGAAGTTTCTAGATGCCCAAATAATTGTCCCTTTGATATATTCTGAATGGGAAACCAATCTGGTCCCAGTAAAGAAGAAGAATGGGGAAATCAAGCTCTGTGTCGATTTCAGGAACCTGAACAGAAGATCTAGGAAGGACAATTGCCCGTTGCCAAAGATGGAACACATTTTGCAGAGGGTGATAGGTGCATCCAGGATTTCCATGATTGATGGATTTTCTAGCTACAATCAGATCTATGTCCTGCCTGAAGACAGAGAAAATACGACCTTCACCACTCCTTGGGGCACGTTCATGTATGCCAAAATTCCCTTTGAATTGATGAATGTTGGAGCAACCTTTCATCGAACTATGGATATCACCTTCATTGAAGAAAGGGATAAATTTATAGTCATCTACCTGGATGACATAACAGTTTTTTCTAGGTATGATAAATAACATTGTCGACATCTGAGAATGGTCTTCTCAAAATGCAGAAAATTTGGTCTCTCCCTCAATCCCAAAAAGTGTCTATTTTCCATGCAGGAGGGAAAATTGTTGGGACACATAGTATCAGTAGAGGGGGTCCAGATTGATTCAAGCAAGGTAGAAGCAATCCAAACCTTGTCACTTCCCAGAACCAAGAAGGAAGTCCAGTATTTATTGGGAAAAATTATTTTATTGAAAAGGTTTGTTTAAATTTTTGCTGAATTAGTAAAGCATATCACGACCATGATCAGGAAGGGAAATGAAGTAAAATGGACTGTTGAGTCTAGATATTCCTTCAATCAAATCAAGAAGGAATTGACTGAGGCACCTGTGCTAATCAGTCCCGATTATTCCAAGGATTTTATAATTTTTTTCCTTTGCTTCTTTTGATACAGTAGCAATTGTTTTATTACAGAAGAATGTTGGAGGGTTGGAGTAGCCTATTTCCTTTTTCAGTAGAGCATTGAGAGATGCATAGATAAAATATGACATCATGGAGAAGAAGGCCTATGCTTTGGTGAAGGCTCTCAAAGATTTCAGAGTCTATGTTTTTCATTCAAAGATCATTGCATATGTTCCTTCAGCTTATTTGAAGGACATTCTCATTCAGCCTAACATAAACGGAAGAAGGAGCAAGTGGATTGCCAAAATCCTCGAATTTGATCTTGAAATAAAACCCACCAAGTTAATTAAAGGCCAAGGTTTAGCCAAGTTACTGGCGGAGTCTAATTTGAAATATTTGGGGGTTAACTTCATCAACACTTACTAAAACAATTAGCTGGCTGAGTTGTCTGGTAAAATTTCTCAGGACAACCCTCCATTAGCAGAATGCATATTTTTTCAACAATATTTACGACCTCCTGATGGAATGGGGAAAAGAAAGACAAGAGCTCTAAATCTCAAACAAATTAAATATTGCCTTATTGATCAGGTCTTGTACTAGAAAGACCCTCTAGGAGTGATTTTGAGATGTTTAGACCCATAAGAAGCCCAAAAAATTATGTTTGATTTTCATGACAGTCAATGTAGGGGATATTCCTTCTAGAGGACCACGGCCTATAAGATTCTCAGGGCTAGGTATTTTTGGCCTAATCTATTCACCGATGTCTGTGAAAAAGTCATGGCTTGTGTTAAGTGCCAAAAATTCTCCGGGAAGCAACAACTCAAGTCTTTTCCATTGGAGCCTGTGGTAGCTTCAAGACCCTTTCAGTAATGGGGCCTAGATTTTATTGGGGAAATTCATCCTACTTCGAGTAGTCAACATAGGTGGATCTTAACTTCCACTGATTACTTTACCAAGTGGATAGAAGCTATCCCCACAAGGAGTGCTTCTCACAAGGTAATCATTGGTTTTCTTGATGACATTATAACAAGATTTGGTTGTCCGAATAGAATCATCACTGATAATGCTGCATCCTTCAAGTCCGAGCCATTGATCAAGTTTTGTGAGCAGATCGTAATTGCATTGATTCACTCTACCCCCTATTACCCCCAAAGGAATGGACTGGAAGAGTCCTCTAACAAGAGCCTTATAAATATCATCAAAAGACTGCTAGAGGACAATAAGAAAGCATGGGATTCAAAGCTCAAATTTTCTCTGTGGGCTGATAGAGTGAGAACAAAGAGGTCTCTTGGTGTCTCTCATTTTCAACTAGTGTATGGAATTGAAGCCATCTTTCCTTCTCAGTTCACCTTTCCAGTGGAAAAATTATTCCAAGACCACCAAGGGGAGCCTGATGATATGATCAGAAGGATTCAACAACTGGTAGAAGTGAAGTAGACTAGAGAGTGGATACTGGACAAAGCGCATGAACATCAATAGAATATCAAGCAGGCTTTTGACAGAAAGGTGAGAAAATAGGATTTCCAGCTGGGAGATCTAGTACTCAAATGGGATGCACCCAAATAGGACAAGGGAAAGCATGGTAAATTTGAATCCCTGTGGATTGGACCCTTCAAAATCTCTGAGGTATTTCCAAATAATACTTACAGGTTGTGGAATTTGGAGGGGTTTGAATTTTTTGGTGCCCCTGTAAATCGACATTTTTTGAAGAAATGTTTTGTTTAGGACATGACTAGAATTCCACCACTGTAGATACCACTCAGGTTCTGTTTTGAGTTTTAATTTTTCATTTTAAATAAGAGACCCTATAACCCAAAGCTAAGGAACTAGAGTTGGACATTATTTGTAGCTCGCAGGGAGCATGCCATCCCCTATGGAGAAAACGTTTATCACATAAACTTGTCAGAGTCTTTTGGGTTTGTGGTTTCTACCTGAGTTGGTAATTGTTCCCTGCCTCTCTCCTTTTCATTGACCAAATCGTAAGTTTTTCCCTTTTGGCTGATAGTTTTCTCTATGTTTTCCCTCGATCATTTGAGTGACCTTTTGTTTTGTGTAGTCCTACCTAAGAAGCCTCAACCCAAAGATTTTTGTTTTCTCTGAGGATAATCACTCACCTTTCTACCTCTGTCACTGATCCTTTTGGTTTCGTGAGCCCTTAGTCAGTCACCCAAGCTTTAACTTACACAGGTCGTAGCCATAAGCACAAAGAACAACACTTAGAGCAGTCTGATATGGACTCGAATCAAGCGAGCGAACAAGATTAGTATTCATCGGTTGGGATTCAAGGTGGAGTTCAGACCAGTGGTTCACAGGTATTCGAAATCTGAAAGTTGCCCAAAGTTTAATGCTGAGGCAAAGGCCCGAGATCTAAGGTCGAGAAAATATTTAATCTGGGTCATGGATCTCATTCAGAGAGATCAACGGTGAATAATAATTGCGGGAATCAGGATTTTAGAATGTGGTTAAAGTCGTTCGTCAAATCCCCGAACTCTCAAAATCCAAAATCAGCATGGGACGTCTGATTCAGCAGGACGCGTGGCCTCAGATATGAACTACAGAGGAAGTCATTTTGGGAAAAAGAAGTGGGAAAATGAAAAATCTTCCCAAGTCATGAAATACAGACATTTATGTGGGTCATTTGATTCAAAGGGGTGCGTGGCACTAGATCTGAGAAGTCGTGATTTTGCGACTCAGGGGTTTGTGCATAGAGCGTGATGCAAGTTTGCAAAACATGAAATCGTGAAGTGCCCAGGAGTTGATCCCATGGCCATAGCCCAATTTTTCATGGAGCGATGGAAAGGAGTTGTGTCAAAGGTGGAAAACACCCGCGCTGGTCACGAAAAAAGGTCTGTGTGGTCTCAAGACACCAGGATCAAATCAAAGAAATTGGGAGGATCGCCTGGAACATTCATGGGTGTCAGGCCTTGTCCCGATCCTGATAAAAGTAGTTAATGGAGATGGGGGAGGTAGTTGAAACATCTTTTCACCCCATAAATGGAAAGCATGGAAGATTTGGTCGTGGAAGCAGATTGTCAGCCCAAATTTCCCCTGTCAACGAATTTTCCTCCAAAGCCCATATTGATATGAGATCGTGTCTGATAGAAGAATGAAAGTGCAGACTGACAGAAGAAGATGCAGACACAAATATTTGACTATAGTATCCAGGTCACACTCCTGGTGATGTCAAGATGATTCTAAGTATAAATATTTAGTTTTGATATTTTGTTATGGTCGATGGTAGAGATAAGCTCCCGATTGTAAAGTTTTAACGAGGCCTCTAGTTCTCTGGTTATGTGTTTCCATTTGAGACTTCTTGTTTAATGACAGTTAGCTTTCTTTTCATCTCTATTTCTTATGATACGGAAGACTCAGTTATGGATGATCTAGTCAGGTGTTGTAATTGTATTGTGATGTAGGTTTGATTGCAGTATTGTTATAGCTTTTTTAGCTCCCTGAAGTTTGGATCCAAGAGGATATTGTATTCGAATCTTTTTCTCCATAGGTTGCTAGAAGATAGGATGTCCATATCATACCTTTACATTTCTCCTCAAGTTCTTCCCCCTGCTCACCCTTACTTCAACTTACTGACTGAAGTTAGATCAAGACCTCATCTGCTTGTGCATGCCATCCCAGTTTTCTGAGTTAAAGCGATATCATCCTGAGTGTGCATCCATCCAAAGCCCCCTTAAATTTATCCATTGTGAAAAAAAAACTGATGGGTATTGGGCTTGCCTCTGCTGCAATCCAGAGGTGAATTCTAGTGCTAACAAGTGGGTTCATGTGACTCAGACACAAGTAGAGTTTCAACATCCTCTTCTGAAATATCCTCCGAGATGACCATAAAAATATTTTGTTCCTTACGCTTGTGGCCCAGAAAATAATTTTCATCACAATTATAACAAAGGCCTTTGAGTTGGCGTTCATCCATTTCATCCCTGGTCAATTTTTGGATCTTTAGTGCAGTAGAAGGGGTAGTGGGATTTACTGGTTTAGTGCGAGGAATAAAGGGGGGTTTTCGATTTTAAGAAGAGACAACTTTTTTTTATTCCTTATATCTTTTAGTAGCCTCCACCCAACTCCGAGGCTGATCCATGAGGACATGGGCACGAATCTGATCCTTGAGGCCACTCATAAAACATTGTCAGAAAAAATCATCAGACATGCCCTTTGTACGAAAATCTAGTCGCTCAAAAGAAACTATAAAGTCGTCCACTTTTCCAAATTGTTTCAACTTTGTCAAACAACCTAAATGGTTGGTTTCATTATCAAAGCATTCATAAATCTCTGCCACAAAGTGTCTAAAAAATTTACCCTTGACGGGAAGTTTTTCTCCATTGCCACCATTGCCAACTTTCTTGATCTATATGGAGAACACCATACTGGACTTTGGCCAAATCATCTATAATGTCGTACAAAGAGAAATAATGTTCTATTTAAGCTACCCAACCAGTGGGATTTGAGCCATCAAATTTGGTCACATCCACCCATGAAAGGCGTAGGTCATGCTGAAAGTGATGGGGCTGAAAATTATGGGAATGAGAGGAAGTTTCAACTTCGGTATAAAAGGTGGGTCAAATAAAGGGGGATCTGCAGGGATATGTATCTTGGTGCAGATAATCGAAATGATAGATTCAATTTGGGTAGTCATGTCTTGTTTGAGGTATTCTTTGAGTTCGGTGATTGATGTGGCGATGGAGGAGTGCATGTTTTGATTGATGGTTGCAATATTGGCACTAAGTTGTCTCACTTATTGTTGGGTCTCTGTGAAATTAGATTGAAAGGTATTGAAGCGAGCTTCCAAGTCTTTCCTATGGGTATGGGCCATGATGATGAGTGAACCAAAAAGGGGGAGGCAGGGTCAAAAATTTTGTTTAAAAATGATAGGTATGAATGTGATAAGGGAAAAGAGATAAAGCCAATGGAATAGGTCTCAAATAATGGTGCAAAAATTTCCAGACTCATTTTTTTTTTTTACACCTACGGAGTTATACTTTGGTATGAAGAATACTGCAGTGATGAAATGCCCAAATTCTTAACCAGGAAGAAATGTGTAGTGATTTGGAAACTCGAACACAGTTGTACGACAATAGATCTTGTTTGTTTTATGTTTTGTTTCCGTCCCCAAGGGTTAGGTATTCAAGGGTTCTACAGATAAGGGTTTGCCTTGTGCTATATCTCTATGATATACGTGTGAGGTCCAACAGTAGTACTCGTCCCAATATCTCAGGGCACCAACTAAGGATACTAGACCGTGCCCTTATCTGTACTACCCAACTACCCAGGTACTAGAGAGTATCTTCCTGAGTGTTGTTCTCAGTGACACTTAAGAAGTCAGGCGACCGGTCGATTTATCTAAAGAGGGCTTCAAGAAATCTAGGCTAATTCGTATATAGGTGTTTTCGGATGTGCTACCACTCAAAGGGGTACCAACAAGGGTTAGAAGGGTGGCCAACAAATGTGCACTTAAGAACCACTTGTATTTCCTATGTGTATGAATCTCTCAATCACGGGTTTATGCACTTAACAACAGATCTCTATAGCTTAAAGACGCCAGAATACGTCTCTACCCTGAAAAAAATTAACCCACAATTTTCCATCGAGGAAAGTGCTCTGATACCACTTGTAATATTCCAGATATAAAATGTATGTAGAACAAAAATAAAATTCTAGAAATGGTAGATAAATAACAATATAACCAGAACAACACCACAATAACACTGAAATGATATCAAAATAACACCACAAAAATAACTTTGATTCTGAGAGCAATGTTCACTGGCCTCTTCGAGGGGGAAACCTCCAGTCGAGCAGAGCTCTATTACAATAATATCCAAGCTAGGGTTCTCATACCCTCGACTCCTATTTATACTAAATATGTCTATCAAAAGAACCATCTAGAGGAAGATCCTTCTAGAAGCGAAAGCTTCTATTAGGTCTTATTACATTCGACTTATTCTACTTTATTGCAAGGCCTTATTAATATTGACCTTTATTACATCTTAATATATTGTTCTACATACATGAGGGGTTAGGTCCCTAACAGACTGGCTTCAAGACTTCGGGACTTCAGTAAGTCCACTCTCCTGTGCACTCTCAAATGACTTAAGGCTCGTGCACTTTACCTAGATCCGAAGGATGTCGATCCCTCGTGCTCAGATCCAATGGATGGGATCTTTCCTTCTCCTCGTGTGTTCCTCCTTTGTCTTGGACCCTAATCTGATGGTCCAGATCTCTTCCTGCAGCTGATATGATGGTTGTTGTCAGTATTCCTCCTAATATTCTTTGTTCTCTTGGAATTGGAAAAATTTTCAAGTGTTCAAAGGTTTTGGACTCTAAAACTTCTTCTGCAGGCCTGAATGCTTGGGTATCGACTTCAGCTTCTCCTCCTGATATTTGGGATTTAGAATAAGTCCAACTCTTGCAAACTCCTCATGTTATCTCTTCTCAGCTTCAAACCGGCTCAAAACTCTAAAGGGTATAGGCCCTTCTTCTTACTTCAAAGGAATTTTCTAGTGCCCTCTTGGAAACTCAACATTCTCCTAATATTTCCAACTTGAACAAGTTTTCCTCTGCACAATCCTGCGCTCGACTAAGCCTTCAGACAACTTCTCTAAACATTTTGTCTAAGTGTTGGCTTGGTGCACTCCTTGCACAGGTCTTCCTCCTGAGTATTCATTAACTCTTTGAATATCTTTCTCTGATACTCTTCTGCTTGAACCTGATAGAGAGTTATATTTGTGCACACTTGCACCGGCTTGATGCCCACCTGGAAAATATCTGCAGAGTTCTCAGTGACTATGTTTCTTTGTGCTTTCTCTGCATAGTTTCTCCTCTAAGGTATTCATCAACCTCGAGGTTTCCCCTGAGTTGTTATCACTCTGGTGAGCCCTCCTGGCATGTTCTTTTATGACTGCACAGAGTTCCGATGCGCACTCCTCGCATTGGCTACATAACTTCCAATGTTCTATTGTGCACTCCTTGCACAACATAAAGAACCCAGAATGATATTTCAAACTCAACAAAGATAGAGTAATATATCTTCCTACTGCAGATGAAACCTATCATGCATCTACAACATACATAAGCACACACATATAACATTCATTAGATACACATAAACACACAAAAAGTTAATATGCAGAAAAAATTGCTTTCTTTATATTAGGATGAATGTATGATTACAACCTGTGCAGGCTGGACTGTAACAGAGTCTCAACTCTCTCAAGTTCCCTCAAAGAACTATTATGTCTCTTATTTCCTCCTCTAAGGATTTCTAACTAACTTGCAACTACCTCCTATTTAGTAACAATACTCCTCCAACAACCTCATTCGGGCATACAATACCTCTAATTATACAAGAGGGTTCCTAGGGTTCCCCCCGACTATCTATCTTCTCGAAGAAAAAACTTACAACTACTTAAGTTCTGTTACAATAAAGTCTAGGAGTGAAACTCCCAGATCATTTTCTCCCAAGAGTTTTGATCTTCTTCAGTTTTCAATCAGTAAAGAAAAATATTTGAAGAAAAACGCCAGCGTTTAAGATTCTGAAATGATTCAAAGACACGTTAGGGAACTGAGTTGTCTCTCCACGTGTGCTTGATGACGATGCTCCTACATCAAAAAGATACTGTGCAGAAGATATTGCACGCAGGACTATGGTGGTCAACCATTCACAGAGACTCGAAAGAGTACTGCCATAAATGCGAGGTATGTCAGAGGGTTGGTAAGCCGAATAGAAGGGACGAGATGCCCCTGCGACCATAGGTAACTTTGTAGGTATTAGCCAAATGGGAAATAGATTTTGTGGGACCAATTAACCCACCAGAAAAAAGGAAATGAGCAATGTACAAGATGGGCGGAAGCAGCACCAGTCAAAGATTGCAACACAGAGACATCAACACACTTTTTGTTTGAACAAGTGATCATTAGATTTGGTTTCCCAAGGAATTTGATGAGTGACCAGGGAAATCACTTCATTAGAAACACTATTAAGGCTATGAATAAGGAATTTGAAGTCCATCATCAAAAGAGTACGCCATATCAGCCACAGGAAAATGGAATAGTAGAAGCCTTTAACAAAATCCTGGAACATGCACTGACGAAGATCTGTAACATTAATAGGGACGATTGGGACCTAAAAATACCAGTAGTATTGTGGGAATATAGGACCACATGCAAGACATTGACAGGAAACATGCCATTCATATTGGTATATGGAAAAGAATCAGTGGTTCCATTAGAATTTTTGATACCCAGTCTCCGCGTAGCAGCAATTACGAACATGATAGAATGAAGCGCAGTACAGGAGAGGCTGAATCAACTAATGATAATGGAGTAAGATAGGATCCTAGCAAGGTTCCACCAAGAAGTTTAGAAAGAAAGGGACAAATCTTGGCATGACAAACATATCAATATGAAAACATTCAAAGAAGGAGACTTAGTGTTGATGTATGACAGTAAATCCCTTCAGCACCCACGAAAACTCAAGATTCACTAGTTAGAACCATACGAAGTAAAATCTGTCAGAGATGGGAGAGATGTATAGCTAAAGGAATTAGGAGGAAAAAAACTCATAGGAATGATCAATGAAAGCTGACTGAAGCTATATAAGGATAGTTGACCACCCACAACTTGAAATCCACTACGCACTAAAAAAAACAAAAAAAACAAACAAACAGACATACTGTAGGGCATCAAAAGGTAACAATAGGGGCAGTGTGCGCAGAAACTAGAAGGAACACGCACCTAAAATAGAAGGATCATGCATGATCAACAATATTATCCCAATGGAGACACGACCAACGGTCACTGTAATGTCCCTTTCCAAATAGAAGCTCCAGAAGAGGAGGCTTAATGGTCTAAACCGCCCCATTGGACAATAGCCAGGGCCAAAGAGGGGTAAACAAGGTTACTAGAGGTCACTCCAGTCACAGGTGTTATATTCGGAAAGTGAAATTGAGCTAAAAAGGGTTAAAAGCGCTTTTAAGTCATTATGAGCTAAAAATAGAAGTCAACAGTGAATTAGGGTTTCAGCAGTGATTTAGGGTTTTGGAAGTCAACAACAAATTAGGGT
>JASDQU010684030.1:32793-43927 GCA_032191745.1 Picea mariana | reverse complement strand
TGATTCTTACAAGGTTAAAGCTCAAAAGAGGAGAATGTCAACTTATAGAGCCTAGTTCTCAACTTTCAAGAAGGATAACTACACAATCGCGTCAAGCTTCATGGAGATATTCACCAAGTATGGCTCATGAGGAGATTCATGAAACTCTTACATCAGAGGATGAAACTTTCAAAAAATCTTTCTATGATATGACAGAAATGGTGAAAGTTTTATTTGAGGAAAAAAATTCAAGGTTGCAAGGTGAAATCTAAAATCCTCCAAAGGGTAATGAATATAGTGGTGATAAAAATCCAAAAGGAAATGGAGGGAATGGTGATAGTCCACCTCCCTCACCTCCATATTCCACTTCTTCTACCATTTCACAACCACCTCCAAATTCTCCAAAGGAACATGGTAAAATTCCTCCACCAACTCCTATGCTTAAGATTTATATTAAGTTTGAATTGCCTATGTACAATGAAGAGGTAAATGTTGAGAAATTGAATAACTGGATTCATCATATTCAAGTGTATTGTAGGATACAAAGAATCAAAGATGATGAAACTAAGATTCATCTTTCTTATCTTATATTGTAAAGTGAAACACTCATTTGGTGCGAAGCCAAAACTCAAGAGGACATGAAGAAACATGGTAAAGTTTTATGCTCTTCGAATGATTTTATTGTTACACTTAAAATAAAATTTTATCCATTAGCATACATGCATAAAGCTATTATGAATTGGAAAAAATTTAGAAAAGCTAAATGGAAAAGTGTGCAAAGCTACACTCAAGAATTTAGAAGAAGATTTGATTTTGGGTATAGATTTATCTTCTCAAGAAACATTACTCAAATACATTGAAGGATTGCATAGCTACTTGAGGCACACAATACTTATGTTTAACCCTACAAGTATAGATGAAGTTTGTGTACAAGAAACTCATTTGGAAGAAAGAGGGAGGAATGAACCTCAAGAGGGAAGAAAGAAGTCATTTGTTAAGGAAGACAAGGGAAAGAGGAAATTCAAAGGAAATGGAAGAAAGAATGATTCAGTCAAGAAAGAGGGAGAGAAAATATCATGTAAAAACTGTTCAAAACATGGCCATGATGAAGACCATCATTGGAAACTTGATCTTGAAATGAGACCCAAAACGTTCAACAACAAACGAAAACCAAAGACTGTTGCAACTACAAAACATCATTTAGGTTTTGATTCAGGAGATGAAACAAAAATTATAGCCATAGTTCTTCAAGTAGTTGTAGCCTCAATGAAACTCAACATGAAAAAGAAAGAATAGATATTTTCCACATAAGGGTTATTTCAAAGCATACCAAGATAGATACTATTTTTGATATTGGATCTCAAGATTGATAAAGTTCCTCCTCCTTTCAATTTTGAGAACAAAATGGCCAAAATCAAAATCTATGTTCCTTTTATTGAGTTAATCAAGAAGGGAGAGTATAGGAACCGGATCATTAAGATGTTAAATATGGAAGAGGCTCCCGACACCCTAAAAATCCAAGATGACCACCCTGCCATCTTATTTGGTCCGCATGTAGAAGAAACTGGCGACATTGATGACGTTCCTCCTTTCTATGTCAGTCTCAAAATTCATGACATAACTTTTCATAAAGCCATGTTGGATTCGGGTGCATCGCATAATCTCATGCCAAAGTTGGTCATGGATGAGTTAGACTTGGACATCACCAAACCTTATAAAGATATTTTCTCTTTTAACTCAAGAAAGGTGAAATGTTTGGGCTTGATCAAAGATTTGGTCATGTCATTATCTCAAATTTTGTCAAAGAATCTGGTCATGGACGTGGTGGTGGACGACATTCCCCCAAAATTTGGTATGTTTTTATCCAGATCGTGCGTCATGAAATTAAAGGGAACCTTACAGATGTACATGTCTTATGCTACCATCCTTGTTTTTGGCCAAGAAAGAAGACTGTATAGAGAAGTGATTTTCAAGTACATGGTGAGTATAAAAACCCAACCAAACAATCATCCCATCTACTCTGTCAATACTGAAATTGAATCCTCTATTTTTTATAATGACCTAATTTTTGAATAAGGGGAGCCAACAACTATCATGATTTTCAAAGATAAGGTCACGCGTCGAGCAAAGGAATGTGCATATCAGAGAAACCGCACAGAAAATGAAATGTGGAATATGAGCTTCAACGAAGTTGTCAGTAGGGAAGTATCCAGAGCTGGTGTGTGGATCAATCCTCCCAAAGTGGGCTCAAAGATCTTCTCTTATAAGCTCGCCTTTGATTGTACAAATAACATGGCCGAGTATGAGGCACTAATTTTGGGTTTGAATTGGGTGATAAGAGGATAGTGGTGCATGGAGACTCTAAGCTCATCATAAATCAAGTAAAAGATATGTACTAGTCCAAGCATCCCAAACTAAGAGCATATAGAAACTTTGTGCTGGAGCTCCTCAAAGAGTTCTCAGAGTATAATTTTTCATTGATCCCAAGGGGGAAACATCAAATTGTATATGCCTTTGCCACATTAGATTTAGTCTTTAAAATTCCAATAACATTTAAAGTATGATATTGAAGTCAAACATAGGCCCGCAATACCTGATAACATCAAATATTGGCAAGTGTTTGAAGATGACAAATAGGTAGAGAGGTTCCTCCAAGTGAGTGACAAGTTTGCTAACGTGAATATCGATGATGAGTGTTGTTGTGAAGAGGATGAAGACGCAGTTGCGTGCAGTAATAATGACCCCTTTCATAACCAGATAGTTGGAAGGGATATAATGCATCTTAAAAACAACATTATCCCGAAAGGTTTGGTTCCTTTAGAAAAGATGTTTGATGAAAATGACATATCTAGAAATCCCAGAATCACTATGAATGATGAATATATCGAGGATTGCAACATCGATACTCAAGAGAATCCTAAGATAATCAGAATATCAAAGACACCCAGTCTGGAGATCACGCAAATATATATCAACCTCATGAAAGATTTCCCTGATGTTTTCGCATGGAGTTATGAAGACTTAAAATCTATGACACTAGAGTAATTTAGCACGTGATTCCCGTCAGGGAAGATCAAAAAATTTTCAAGCAAAAGTTGAGATGGATCAACCCCCTATTGTTGTTGCTAATTGAAAAGGAGGTAAAGAAGCTATTGGATGCCAAAATTATTGTTTCTTTGATATTTTCAAAGTGGGTGGCCAACCTAGTGCCTGTAAGGAAGAAGAGTGGCGAAATAAGGTTATGCATGGATTTTCATAACCCTAACAGAGTGTCAATCAAGGAAAACTACCCACTTACCAAGATGGATTACATCCTGCAGAAGGTAGTTGGATCCCAGAAAATGTCAATGATGGACAGTTTCTCTAGTTACAATTAGATCATGGTGCACCCAAACGACCAGGAGAAGACAACCTTTACAACACTGTGGGGTACGTTCATGTATGCAAAGATTCCTTTTGGGCTTATGAATGCTGGATAAAATTTACAAAGGGCCATGGATATAGCATTTTCTAAATAGAGATACAATTTTATCATGATGTACTTGGATGACATCAAGGTGTTTTATGATTCCGATGAACAACATCTTGAACATCTGAAGAAGGTATTCCAAAAATGCATAAAATTTGGCATATCATTAAATCCTAAGAAATTAAATTTCGGGATGTAATAAGGAAATTTTTTGGGGAACATCATCTCAAAGGAAGGAATAAAGATAGACCCCAACAAGGTGGAAGTAATTATGAATATAAACACTCCTCGGAGCAAGAAAGAGGTGCAGTCTTTCTTGGGAAAGGTAAATTTTCTAAGGAGGTTCATTCCAAATCTAGTCGAGATTATAAATCACATTATGAGTATGCTCAGGAAAGGTAATGAGATAAAATGGACCCCTGAATCCAGGAAGTTGTTTTAAGACATCAAGGTGGTGATGACCAAAAATCCCATATTATCCAGCCTAAATTTCACAAGGGATTTTATCTTATTTTCCTTCACCTCGAAACACACCATCGTTGGCGTCTAATTATGGAAGGATGAGTAGAATTTTGAAGAGCCTATAGCTTATTTCAGTAGGAAATTAAGAGACTCCCCACTAAGGTATGATATCATGGAAAAAAAATCATACACCTTATTTAAGGCCCTCAAGGAATTCAGGACTTATATACATCATTCCCACGTCATTGCTTATGTTCCTAGCAATTTCGTCAAGGATATCTTGATGCAGCTTGACCTTGAGGGGAGAAGGGGTGTATGGATCACAGTCATGCTAGAATATGACCTTGAAATCAAGCCTACAAAGATGATTAAGGGTTAGGGGCTTGAGAAATTTATGGCGCAGTTGAACTGTGATGTTTTGGGAATAAATTTTATTGTTGATCTGTCGGAGAATCTGCAGGAAGAAGTAGTCCCACAGGTATCTCAGAAATTCATCGATTCACCTTGGTACACTGACATTATTTACATATTGAGAAATTTGCAAGCTCCCCCAGGGTTGAGAAAACAAATGCTAGGTTTTTGAAGTTGAAGGTGGCTAATTTTTTCATCCTATATAACTCTCTATATTGGAAGGATTCGGGAGGGATCTTGCTAAATTGTTTGTTGGAAGAAGACACAGAACAAGATATCAAAAAGTTCCACAAAGGGGACTACAGGGGGCATCATTACTGGAAGACCACTATGCACAAAATATTGAGGGTAGGATTCTATTGGACCAATATTTTTGCATATGTATACAAAGAAGTTTCCAGTTGCTATGAATTCCAGATATTTGATGGGAAAAGAAAGTTGCAACCCCTATCGTTAAATCCTATCTCTATTGAAGAACCATTTAAGCAATGGGGTCTAGATTTTATAGGATCAATCCATCCTTCATAATCAACTCAAAATATATGAATACAAAAAACCATAGACTATTTCACCAAATGGATTGAAGCGGTCCCCACAAGGAAAGCTACCGACACAGTTATCATTCAGTTTCTGGAGACTAATATCTTGTCTATGTTCGGTTTCCCTGTCAATATCATCACGGATAATGCAGTGGTGTTCAAGTCCAAGAATATGGAGAATTTTTTTAATTATTACAACATAAACTTGAGACATTCTACGGCTTATTACCCATAGGGTAATGGATTGGCAGAATCATCCAACAAAAGTTTAACCAGTATTATTAAAAAACTCCCGCAGGACAACAAGAAGGCCTGGCACAAGAATCTTATCTATGCATTATGGACTGACAGAATCACTACCAAAAATTCCATCTCCACATCGCCTTTCCAAATTTTATATGGAGTGGAGGCATTTTTACCCACCTCACTGGGATTGCCAGTCAGGAGGTTGCTGCAAGAGAAAGAAGCCAAACCAAACGATGCTCAGAGGAGGATAAACTAATTGGTTCACATGTAGAAAATGAGGGAACAAGTTTTCAACCAATCACATCTTCACCAAGACATAATGAAGAAGATTTTTGACAAGCACACTAAGAAGGAGGATTTCAAGGTAAATGGTCTAGTGTTGAAGTGGGATGCAAGGAATGAAGACAAAGGGAAGCATAGAAAGTTCTATCATGTTTACATGGGGCCATTCTGTATTGTCACGTATCATGAGAACAATGCATATTTGCTACAAGATCTTAATGGAGAACTCACTAGTGGGGGGCCTATGAATGGAAGGTTCCTTAAACATTATCTGGTTTAGTATGCCTTGTTTCAGTCTTTCATGCCATTGTAAATATCCATCTTTTTATGTTTTCAAAGAAGACACTTCGAGTCAGTAGTCAGCAAAAAATTGAAGCCCAAAGCGAAGGCCCTAAGTTTATGCTGATTCTAGTCATGACTATGTCAAGAAGTTTTAGGGTGAGTCTTTTTTGTTGTTTTAGAGTCTACAAATAAAATAAATCCCAATGGTCAGGAACCTATTCTGATGTTCTTCTTCACCTCACCGGGAGGATAGCATTGCCATTGGAGCCAGCTGTTAGCACTGCCATTTTTTCAGTTAGAGTTAGTCCTAGATGAGTCATTTTTCATGTTTTGAAGCATGTGAGGTCAAGTATTGAACAATGAATAGGTCAAAGTCAACAAGTGGCGGGTCTATCCTTTAGGGTCATGAATGGGCGTCATAAGTGAACATGTGCGAATTGTAATGGTAGTTTTCCCAAAAGGTCAGGTCCGATTAGAAAGAGGAAATTTACGTGCCAGAGGCTGAGGAAAGTTGTTAGAGTAAAGGTCATGTCGACAGATATAATGACCTTCATCACCTCATTATGAAGTCAGAAAGTTTAAGAAATCACGACGCTCATATCACGTATACTCTGCAGCTCTTATCATCTATCCTTTGCACACTTCGAAGTGTACCCGTTGCACGAGTGTGTTGCGCAAATATTCATCCTGCTTCAAAACTTATCATCACCATGGATTCAACATCCTCTGTCATGATTCCATCCCTCGCCCATTAAATTATAAATACCAGTCACCTTGTGTGCTTCTCTTTTACCATCTGAGTTTGTGCATTGTGTGTGATTTTTCCTGCAAGTTCTGGGTCTTTTCGCTACGGAAAAGATGATTGCCATTAGCTATGTTGTGAACCTGTTCAGAAAATATTGACATGTCTCCTCCATCTTCAGTGATGGTTTGAATCCTGTTGGATTTTTCCAGGAGCTAGTCTATTGGGTGACAGTTCCTCTCACAGTCATCCTTTCTTCGTTGGAGTTTTTCCTTGTCACGCCGAATTTTTTTTCATGTCAGATTTCCCTGGCTCACCACTAGTGTCATAGCGCCTTACCTCCATGCTTGAATTTTATTTTTTGCTTCCCTACTTCAATGAGCCTACCATTATCATTTATCGTAGTGTCAAACTGTTTCTATGCCTAAAGTCTTCATAGCGCCTGACGTCCGCGTAGTAAAATCCTAGAGTTATTTTTTCTTGTCGCATAAAACTTCTTCCACTTCCACTCCGACAGGTCTCTATGAATCATATCATTATCCATTTTCTGCACGAATATGATGTCATATTTCATTACCGTGCATGTGAAACAAGTACACGTTTTCATTATGACAACATCCCAAGACATAACAAAGAAGGCGCGAAGTGGAAAATTTGTGAGGCCTGAACCTCAGGACTTGGCATTAATTAATGAAGATCCAAATGTCAGGGAATATTTAGAATAGGTCAGATGTATGCGCTATTGTGATAAAATCCAAGGATACAAAATGAAACTAGCTTAGCATTTCGCTCTCAGATTTAATGGGTTCTGCACAATCATTGTGGGAATTACATTCTGGGTGACAGAGGAAACTCTATCAGCCATGATGGAGATCCCTCCACATGGTGAAAGGTTCTCTAAGGGAATTCCTTTAGACGTATTATGCTATGAATAATTCATCAAACCAAACTGCCTGAATGGGAAAATTGGAGCGGTTTTTCTGAGTTGCTATCTTCGGGAGCCTTTTCAGAAATTCCTGAAGGTGATCATAAGGTATTTCACCTATGAAAGAAGGTCTGACAGAATATACCCACATCACATCAGGTTGTTGATGCATTTCACAGGGAAAAGGACTTTGAAATCACTTTTCTTATTGTACCAAAGTCTAGGAGGAATGGCGGACAATGTCTAGGCTGAAGCGGACCAGCTAAAGAAGAACGTATCCCATATCTCATTAATAAAGTTGTTGGTAGTCAAGCAATTGAGATGGTTGGGCAAGGACTGGGACTCATTTATGTTTTCAACTGACATCCCCAGGGACCCCAAAGGAGACCTACCTCTACCCATAGGGGAAACAACATCTCGCAATGCAGATTCAAGAATAGAGGGGGCTGCAGGATAAGGAAAGACATTAGAATCCTCATCATCCCAAGAACCGGTACCCCGGAAAAGAGGCAGGTCGAGGTTTATCAAGAATTGTGAGGAGACCCAAGATCCAAATTAACCACACACCTAATATGTTGTTGAGAAGTTACTCGTGTGCGTTGTTCGGATATAACCTATCAAAGGTTCAAGCCGAGAAATCAGTGAAAGACAGAGAAGGCCAGGCACTGAAAGGATGGAGGTTTGGGATCCCTCGCAACAGCTGAAGCAAGTGAAACTTGCTATTGCTGAGTTGTCCTAGGAGAACAGAGAATTGAGAAAGAATTTAGAAGAAATGAATGTCAAAACAACAAATTCGCGGAGTCGAGAAGGAAATGTGAATTGGCTCAATAAGTAGCTCAGAGAAGCACAATACGTGATCATTTAGTTGTTCAAGGAACAGAGGATGTTAGAGGAGAGAATCACAGAGCACTTCAAGGAATGTGGACCGACCATGGAAAATGTTCGCATGGCTCTTTCCAATGCTCAAACAAAGCTAAAAGGAAATGCGGTCTTACGGAGACAGGCAAAGAATATGAAAAGGATAAACTAGTCTCTTAGGAAAATGCTTAGAGTATCAAGATGGCAAGTGCATCCAGAAACATAATTGACCTGACCCCGTTTTTATCTTTTTGAATGTGGCACAAAATTTCTCTCCCCTCGCGTCTTGTTTCTTTTCGGGAAACAAGGAATCTAACGGCTACCTGTGTGGTGGATATACATCACGTAGATTTTGTAAACCCACTTGTCAAGAAGGACAAGTGTAGGCAGAATGCATAATTGTTTTTAAGGATATGTGTAGCCCCTCGACCATCGTCGCCAAATGGAAAGAACAAGTGATATTCCACAGTCAGCCACCATACCAACTCACCACATGCGTACTATAACCAATGATTGTGCATCAGTAACCGAAGGTCATTACACTAGGTGGAAAAATTCTAATAGGGTGCTCGATCATTCGGGTAACCACTCAAAGGATAAACGTCGACACATCACCTCCTAATGATTGAATCTTACTGATGATCATACGATCATGATAGAGACGTTGGTTATGACATGATTGGGTGTAGTTGGGTTTCTATTCTCAGTAAGTCTTATTTGAAAGATAATCTATCACGAAATAACCATAGCCAAAATTCTAGTAGTAGTTTGGATTATGGCAGCCCAAGGGGTGCATCTATTTCTATATATTGCCTCTTTTCAATGTAAGTCGGGTTGGTTGGAAAAGTGGTGTAGACAATAGACTATTGATTGTAATTTTCGAACCCGATTGAGATATAATGCAAAAGTCACGAGGCTTTGACAAAAATATTCTAATGGTGGTGGTTTGATGTATTGTGATCTCTTATATGTAGGTACTTTCTATTTTTTGTATCTCCATGTCTTTAATCTATTTAAATTGGAACGTTTAATAAGTCTAGAATTTATTGCACGGTGCTTTATAAAAAGTGACAACCCACAGTCATCTGCCATACCAACTCGCCACATGCATACTACATCCAATGATCACACGGAAACAACCGAATCCCATTACACTGGGTGGAATAATTCTAACAAGGTGCTCGATCATTTGGGTAACCACTCAAAGGAGAAAAGTCGGCGCATCACCTCCTAATGATTAAATCTTACAAATGATCGAATGATCATGATAGAGACATCAATTATGACATGATTGGGTGTAGTTGAGTTTCTATTCTTAGTAAGTCCTATTCGAAAGATCATCTGGCACAGAATAACCATAACCAAAATTCTAGGAGTAGTAGCTTGGATCATGGCTACCCAAGGGGCACAACTATTTCTATATATATCGGGTTGGTTGGAAAAGTAGTGTAGACAGTAGACTATTGAATGTAATTTTCGAACCTGGTTGAAATATAATGAAAAAGTTATGAGGATTTGATGAAAAGATTCTAATGGTGGTGGTTTGATGTATTGTGATCTCTTCTACGTATGTACTTCTTGTTTTCGATATCTCCATGTCTTTAATTTGTTTAAATTGGAACGTTTAATAAGTCTATAATTCATCGCATGGTGCTTTAGAATTCGCCATTTAAACTCTCGTGTTTTCTTCTAAGAGATTTAGAATTCATCCTCAATGGTGCTCTACATTTCTTTATGTACTTTTTCTTTCACCACACACAATGACATTTGAATTGAAAGACCATTTCCTTATTAGCCTTTATCCTCTCAAAGTTTTAGTTGCCAAGTCATTTACTTCTCTCTCTTTCTGGAATTTGACTCCATGCCCCAAGGTTTTTTATTTCCTTGCCAGAAAAACGAGAAACATTTCACAAACACAATAAACCTATTTGACAATTCAAAGTCATTATCTGTTAGAGACTAAGTCTCAAAGAGAGCCCTCTCTAGGTTGAAAAGGCTAGTTTCCAGTCTTAAATTTGGTCTGTAGATTACCTCTGTCATTTGTTTTCTTAGCCAAACAAATTTACAGAGAGCTAACAAATGTCTTGAAGAAAGAAAATTTGTTTTTGAAAATGTCTAAATGTGAGTTTGGAAAGACCTCACTTGTTTACTTGGGACATATTGTTGGAGGAGGAGAACTAAAAATTGATCCTTCCAAGGTCAAAGTCATTTTGGATTGGCCCAAGCCAAACAATGTGATAGAGGTAAGAATCTTTTTGGGAGCAGCCCAATATTGGAGAAATTTTATTGCTAACTTATCTTCAATTGCAGCTCCATTACATGCAGTGACAAGCAAAAAGCAAGTTTTCCAATGGGGAGGCAAGAAACAAAAATATTTTGATTCATTGAAGGAGAAGATTAGTTCAGCTCCAATTCTTTCACTTCCTAATTTGAGACAACCATTTGAGATCCAAACAGATGCAAGTAATTATGCAATGAGAGAAATCTTGTTGCAACATGGTAAGCCCATTTGTTTTCATTCTGAAACTTTTAATGATGTTGTGATTCCTAATTATGATAAGGAGTTGTATGAATTGGTACAAAGTGTGAAAAAATGGAAACATTATTTGTTGGGAAAAGAAAATATCATTCACACAGATCATCAACCATTTCAATACTTACAATCACAAACAAAGCTACAACAGGCAAGGAACTTCAGATGGATGGGTTTTCTACAAAAATTCCACTTCATTATAAGGTATAAGAAAGGAGTTTATAACAAATTTGTTGATATGCTTTCTATGCCTATTGTTAGTGCTTCAGTTATTCTTAAGCATAATTTTACCATGCATGAGAGATATGTTGAACAATATGCTTTAGATGCCGATTTTAAAGAGGTTTATGCAACTTTATGTCATTCTAACCAAGTTGAGGAATTGGATTACCATGTGCATGATAAG
>JASDQU010684030.1:7737-25236 GCA_032191745.1 Picea mariana | reverse complement strand
GTAAGTCCTATTCGAAAGATCATCTGGCACGGAATAACCATAACCAAAATTCTAGGAGTAGTAGCTTGGATCATGGCTACCCAAGGGGCACAACTATTTTTATATATTGCATATTTTCAATGTAAGTCGGGTTGGTTGGAAAAGTAGTGTAGACAGTAGACTATTGAATGTAATTTTCGAACCTGGTTGAAATATAATGCAAAAGTTATGAGGCTTTGATGAAAAGATTCTAATGGTGGTGGTTTGATGTATTGTGATCTCTTCTATGTATGTACTTCTTGTTTTCGATATCTCCATGTCTTTAATTTGTCTAAATTGGAACATTTAATAAGTCTAGAATTCATCGCATGGTGCTTTAGAATTTGCCATTTAAACTCCTGTGTTTTCTTCTAAGAGATTTAGAATTCATCCTCAATGGTGCCCTACATTGCTTTATGTACTTTTTCTTTCGCCACACACAATGACATTTGAATTGAAAGACCATTTCCTTATTAGCCTTTATCCTCTCAAAGTTTTAGTTGCCGAGTCATTTACTTCTCTCTCTTTCTGGAATTTGACTCCATGCCCCAAGGTTTTTTATTTCCTTGCCAGAAAAACGAGAAACATTTCACAAACACAATAAACCTATTTGACGATTCAAAGTCATTATCTGTTAGAGACAAAATCTCAGAGAGAGCCCTCTCTAGGTTGAAAAGGCTAGTTTCCAGTCTTAAATTTGGTCTGTAGATTACCTATGTCATTTGTTTTCTTAGCCAAACAAATTTACAGAGAGCTAACAAATGTCTTGAAGAAAGAAAATTTGTTTTTGAAAATGTCTAAATGTGAGTTTGGAAAGACCTCACTTGTTTACTTGGGACATATTATTGGAGGAGGAGAACTAAAAATTGATCCTTCCAAGGTCAAAGTCATTTTGGATTGGCCCAAGCCAAACAATGTGATATAGGTAAGAATCTTTTTGGGAGCAGCCCAATATTGGAGAAATTTTATTGCTAACTTATCTTCCATTGCAACTCCATTACATGTAGTGACAAGCATAAAGCAAGTTTTCCAATGGGGAGGCAAGCAACAAAAAGATTTTGATTCATTGAAGGAGAAGATTAGTTCAGCTCCAATTCTTTCACTTCCTAATTTGAGACAACCATTTGAGATCCAAACAGATGCAAGTAATTATGCAATGAGAGAAATCTTGTTGCAACATGGTAAGCCCATTTGTTTTCATTTTGAAACTTTTAATGATGTTGTGATTCCTACTTATGATAAGGAGTTGTATGAATTGGTACAAAGTGTGAAAAAATGGAAACATTATTTGTTGGGAAAAGACAATATCATTCACACAGATCATCAACCATTTCAATACTTACAATCACAAACAAATATACAACAGGCAAGGAACTTCAGATGGATGGGTTTTCTACAAAAATCCCACTTCGTTATAAGGTATAAGAAAGGAATTTATAACAAAGTTGTTGATATGCTTTCTAGGCCTGTTGTTAGTGCTTCATTTATTCTTAAGCATAATTTTACCATGCATGAGAGCTATGTTGAACAATATGCTTTAGATTCCGATTTTAAAGAGGTTTATGCAACTTTATGTCATTCTAACCAAGTTGAGGAATTGGATTACCATGTGCATGATAAGATTATGTATCATCTTGGCAAGCTATGTATTCCACTGGGTGAAAGAGTCAACATAATAAGGGAATCACATTCTTCTCTTATTGTTGGCCACTTTGGTGTAGGCAAGACAACGACTAATTTGCAAACGTATTGTTATTGGCCCAAAATGAATGAAAGTGTTTCAAGATATGTAAGAGTATGCTATTTATGTGCTACAAGTAATCCTAGCAATAGAAATTTGGGTTTGTATACTCCACTTTCGATTCCTTCTCGTCCTTGGGAAAGCATTACCATGGACTTTGTAGGAGGTCTACCAATATCTAAAAATAATCATGATTATGTTTATGTTGTGGTTGACCTTATCAACAAAATGTGTATTTTTATGCCTTGTAATAAGTAGGTTACAGCTAATAAGATGACACAAATGTTCTTTCATCATGTTTGGGTACATTCTGGGTTGCCCAAATCCATTATTTCTGATCGAGATTCTCAATTTATTGGGAACTTTTGGTCAAGATTATGGGAACTTATGGACACCAAGCTGAAAAAGAGCATATCATTCCATCCACAAACCGATGGTCAAACAAAAGTGGTGAATATAACATTAGTACATCTTCTTCATGATTATTGCAACAAACATCCTAAGCTTTGGGATGAGCACCTACACTACATTCAACATGCTTACAACTAGGCTAAGAAATCTTCGACTCAAACATATCCATTTGAGGCATGTTTTGGTTATTTTCAAAAATCTCCTTTAGATTTTATCTTTGGGAAAGATGTTGCTATTGATGGTCATTATGACATTGATAGAGAAAAGAAGCTCATTGAAAAAATTCAGTTGGTGCATCAAATTGTACACGAATAGTTGGAAAAGAGCCAAGCTAAGTACAAGACAAGACATGGCAAGCATCATGTTTATCACAGTTTAAAATTTGGAGTTGAAGTCTGGATTTACATTAGAAAAGAGAGGCTTAGAGGAGAACGTAAAAAACTGAAACCAATTAGATATCGACCTTTAAATATTCTTGAAAAGATTGGTAACAATGCCTTCCGTTTGGATTTCTCTCTTTATATGAAAATATATGCAGTTGTTAATGTTAAGAATTTGAGATTGTATGAGACTCCTTTGATTGATGATCAAGGACAGCATGTTCATATTCCTTCCATAGATGATTTCTTGCTAGAATATCTTTCACAATTGCATGAGGATACAATCTTTGACAGGAGGATGAGAACTTCAAAACAAGGGACTATGGAATACCTTCGTGTTGGTCTTAAAGGCACAAATCCAAGAACATACAAATGGATTGAGGTTGGAAAAGTGAGATAAATTTACCCTCATCTTCGTATAGAATGAAAGTAGTATTTTGGAGGTCCAAAAGCTTCCCAATGGGGATAAGTGATCCAGGGGATCAAAATATGCTCAAAAATCAAAGTTCTTAGAATTGATTGAAAATAGACTCGTACATATGCCTCATCATCATGATACCAACTCAACTTGAAGGGTTTCAAATAGACATCATATGCAAGAGATAACACATTCTTTCCACTTTTCCAAACAGGCAAAATTTTTGTTGACTATATAGTCTGTACTGTTGACTATGTAGACCATAGTGACACGTGGCAGGGTGATTGTACTGACACATGGCAGGGAGACATGGAAAGCTGCATGGCAAGGTGATTGGACATGTGATTTGGTAGCCTTGTACGTGGACCAATCCACAAATAACATGTGTCATTTAGGTGGTGAATGGGAAGGTTCCATGTGGCCCATCCAGGGGCCATCATGTGGCACGCTGTTATTGTTTTATGTGGTAAAAATTTATATGGAGTCCACAGGGATCAAATCCGGGACCTCCACCATGGCTAGAGTCTCTGCACAGGCCGGGATACCAGCCCACCTTCTAATTTTTACTTACCCCTATACCTTCGCATTAATATTTAAGTTTTCTCTAATGTTATTACAGGCGAAGAAAGGGTAAGGGCCTAGCCCCATCCCTTAGTCACACTACACTCACCATATGACCTAACGACATGGGGAACCAATGGTTAATATCACATCCATATATTACACTTGTCACATTACCATGCACGAAGGGATCCAACGGTCAGTCCACGAGCGTGGGAAATAGGTCGGCGCTAGGCCATGTGGTGGACATGCAACTAGAACCTCCGTTCATTAAGGCACTGAGTGCGCTAACCATTTGACAGAATTCCATGATTTGTGGAATGGGAATGGTGCTAGGTTTTTGGCATGGGAAGCGCTCGTGATCTAGGTTAGTCATACACATGTGCATTTTGGCAAGTAGAGACAACAAGCTTGAAGGATAAAACTTCTAGGAAGTGATTTCTTCTTAGTTTTTGGACAAATCAGGTGCACGAAGAGACCAACTAGGTGTTTTTGTACATTTTGGAGCCATTGGAGTCATCTATCTTTCATTCTGAGCATTGTAAAACACTAATTTTGAGACTTTGAGAATTAATGAAAATGATCCATTGGAAGCTAGACCAGGAGATGTAGCCCAAAAGAGGGATGAACTCCTTTATCATTTTGTTGTGTTAATGTTTTTACTTAGATGGTTTTTATATATCTTTATGGTGCTCATGCTGAAGTAAAACATCATTAAGTTTTATGTGTTTGTAACTAGATCCTATTTCCTAAGAACATACAAATTACACTTGCAATTTTAAAGAGACTCAATCCTTTTCATTTTTAGATCAGCAACGAAGTCTTCTACTCCCGCGCTTTGGAACTCATCTTGTCCCAAACTCCTCAACTCTGAGATTCCTCTTGGGTGCATTCCATACACTATATGGAATGTGATTTTACCAGTACTTCTGTTTTGTGAGTGATTATATGCAAACTCTTCTTGAGGAAGAATTTGATTCCACTGGTTGTGATGTTTAGTGACCAAAATCCTCAACAAATTCCCTAGACTTCGATTCACCACCTCAGTCTGTCTGTCTGTCTAAGAATGACATGTTGAACTGAAGGACATATTTTTCCCCATATTCTTCCACAAATTCCTCCAAAAGTGTCCCACAATTTTTTTATCTCTATCTGAGACTATACTTTTGGGTAACCCATGTAATCTCACGATCTCCTTGAAACAAAACTTGCTATATGAGTAGCATTGTTGGTTTTATGACATGGTATGAAGTGTGCCATTTTTGAAAATCTTTTAACCACTACAAAGATTGAATATCTCCCTCTCTGGGTCCTTGGAAATCCCAAAACAAAGTCCATACTTATGGCATCCCATGGTCTGTCTGGAATGGGTAATGGATGATATAATCCAATGTTTTGTTGTTTTCCTTTTGCATGCTGGTAGATTCTACATCTTTCCATAAATTTATTCAGATCATATCTCATACCTGGCCAATGCTATGAATAAATTAGTTAGGAATATGTTTTATCATGGCCGAAGTGCCCAACCAATCATCCACTATGCTTTTCCTTCAACAATTTGTCCCTCATTGAACATTCAGGATACATAACTCACTTCCCTTGAATAATATTTCATCTTGGATCATATATTCCATCCACTAATTTTTGTCCCTTAGCAAAGGGTTCTCACATGCCTCATAAGCCACCTTGAAATATGGATCTTCTTGATACAACTCCTTAAGGTGTTCAAACCCTAAGGTCTCCACTTGAAATTCCTACAAAATCAAACATCTACTGCTCAAAGAATATGAAAATTTGTTAGCACTACCACTAATATGCTTGATAAAAAAAAGTAAAATTCTGCATGAATTCTACCCATTTAGTATGTTTCTCATTCAATTTCTCTTGTTTGGTTATAAATTGTAAATCCTAGTTGTCTAAATACAAGACAAACTCCTTCGGGATAAGATAATGTCTCCATTTCTTCAAGGCTTGAATCACAATGTGGAATACTTTCTCTTGGTGTCATTCAATTTCTCACAGAAATAAGCGACAAGCTTATTGTCTTGACTTAAAACTGTGTCAATGGCTACTCCACTAGCATCACATTTAACTTGAAATGTCTTCTTAAAATCTGGAAGAACCAAAATTGGTTGTTCTGTTATCTTCTCTTTCAACATCCTAAATCCTTTCTCAGCCTCCTCTTTCCAATTAATATATATATATATATATATTTTCTTTATGGTGTCTAATATGGGTGCACAAATGTTGTTGAAATTGCTGATGAATTTATTGTAAAAACTCGCCAACCCATGAAATTTTTTTACCTCGAACACATTTTTTGGAGAAGGCCACTCTCTAATTTCCCTCACCTTATCTGAATCCATATTCAACTCATTTTAAGAGATTACAAACCCCATATATATAAGTTTTTTCTTCATGAAAAACATTTTTTTATATTCACCAACAAATTCTCCTACTGCAATATCCTCAACACCATCTTTAACTGCCTCAAATGTTCCTCTTCAGTCTTACTAAAAACTAGAATATCATCCAAATACACAATCACAAACTTACCAATAAAATATTTAAGTACTTCATTCATCAACCTCATAAATGTACTTGGGGAATTGGTTAAGCCAAATGGCATAACTAACCACTCATATAATCCTTCATTCATTTTTAATGTTGTCTTCCATTCATATCCCTCTCTCATCCTTATCTGGTGATAGAGACTCTTCAAGTCTATCTTGGAAAAATGTAACACACCCACGATGGGGCAAAGGAAAATAAGAACAAATTAATATTTGTCCTCCTTATAGGAACAAATCCTCTTACTCTCTACGGGTTCTAATTTGGAAAGTCCAGGACTTAGCCTAAGCCTCTGGTCAAGATTCTCTGAGTCTAAATCAAACGATACTTTGAGACCATGATAGTCTCACCTCTAAATAAGACACAAGCCCCTTCAACCTTTGTTGCAGGTCTTATGATACTCGTGACCTTCTCTTTCGCGCTTAAGAGAAGGATCGTAGTTGGCGTTAGCCCCTTTTCTCTTGGCCTCTCCTGAGATGTGACCTTGGCAATGACCATGTGATTGTGGGTGCGACCACAAGCAGTTTGGGGTCAAAATACTTTCGGGCCCGCAATCCCCCTCAAATCTCCATGTGTCCTCCTGACGAAACCACGGTTTGAATTGTGGTCCGCCGTCGATATTTTAAACTTCACACAACTTCTGTCCTCACAATGCTACAGGATTGTCGATCTTGAGATCTTGACAATACTGTCTGAATTGACGGTTCATATCTGTGCCTCTCAAATATACGGACGAGGTCTGTCCCTCCTAGATCAACAACTGTGATCTCTTTACAATTCTAGACTTAGGGGTTTTTAAATCTCAAACCCTACTTCTTTCGTACTTCAAACTTCTAGAGATGACGATCTGCAGAAACCTGTCCTACTCGATCAATGGTATTTCTTCCACTTTGGGTGTTTGACCATTTAACCCAAATCAATGGTCCTCCAACCCTCTTCTCAATCGACGGTCGATATCTCCTTTGGGTTTCGGATTTATGAGATCTCAAATCTCAGACCTTTTGTTTCCCATTGAATTTTATCCAAAGGCTACAATCCTATGTCGCGTTTCCTCCTAATCTGATGATCGAGGATTACTTTGGGTCTTCACCTGGAGCTCACAGATTTGTGCCACGTGTCCTCCAAATCCAACGACTATGAATTAATTTTGGGACTTTACCCAGAGTTCATAGATTCATGCCACATCTCCCTTATATCTGTCAGTCCAGGTTCACTTCAGGTCTTTGGGCCTTCGGGTTTTGGAAATATCAGTTCTCAAACTGAAACCCCACTACAATTTTCCCGGAGCTCTCGATCTATTGAAAAGTGTCCCCATGCCAATTGATGGCTCATGGCTCTTTGTCTCTTCGAGCTTTGGGTGTTTCAACACTTCGACCTTCACCTTCCTCTGGATCTTTTGACCTATCAACATGTTTCCTCCTGGATCCAATGGTCTAGATTTGCTCCGGCCCTTCATATTTCCACACTTTAGGAATCTCAAGTTTCAAACCTGCCTCGTCTCGAATATATTCCTCTGGAGTCCAGGATATGTCGCCATGTGTCCCTTTGGATAGGGTGATCTAGATTCACTTTGGGTCTTTGGGGTTCAGGAATTTCAAATTTTAATTGAAAACCCTCGAACAGATTTCTCCAGTGTCCACAATTCCTCACCACGTGTCCCTCTTGACGATGGATAGTCCCAAACTACTTTGGGACTTCGAAACTTTGGTAAGTCCTCTTCTCCTACGTGTGAAAGGTACTAAGGTCTGTGTGTTTAGATCAGACAGTTGTCGAACCTCTGTGATGTGATTGATTGACCACTTTCCCTCCTCCTCCTAGGCTTTTAACTTACTCCAACTTAGAAAGGTATCTAAGTGCTCAAAGGATTCAACCTTTTCTCCTCCTATGGGCTTGTCTCCTGGATTTCGTCTGTGCTCCTGAAAGAGATATCTCTTATGACCTTGATCTCTTTGAAGGTTTTAAACATCCCACGCACTCCTTGCATTTCAGGGCTCGCTTCAAACTCAAAATGAAGGCCAACAACGATCAATGGCTCAGAGGAATTATGGGGTCCCAACATGTGGGTTCTTTACCAGGGAGTTTGACCTCCACAATCTAGAAAGTGTTCACTTGATTCTATTATAACTAGGATTGTTGATCCTCCAGCTTGTCGAGATCAATGAAAAGGATGAATTGTGGGCCACAAACTAGTGCATCCTCTATTTTCACCTTTGTGCTCCATAGTGATTACCCAAACTCAATCTTCGTTCATATATCGACGATGCATATCAATTGTGGGGTTTAACCTAACCTTTGTACAACTTGACATATCATATCCTCGAGCTCCAAAGTTCCTAGACCCAGGTCATGAGGATCTTCATAAAACTCTGGGGCTATGATCCCCGCTCTTAGTCAATTTTTGGTTAAGGAAACAAGTGCAAGTTCAGAGTCTCCTAGACTACTGGTCTGAAGGGAACACCTTCTCGACTCACAGAGCTTTAATCTCTGAATCAAGGCAAGGTAACTTTTGAGGTTACCAAATCAGTAAATATGGGTAGAGGCTTGCTTCGACTCCATAATGGCAATGTAAATTCCCGGGGAAAGTGCCTTCGAGTGATTAAACTGGGGCATATGGAAATCCAAGAAGAATTATAGGTTCTAAAGGAAAAAAATGCATACTCATAACTTAATCATTTAATACAGATAAGAAAACCTTTATAGGCATGTAAATAATCGCATGTATCCATTATTTACAATTATAAACATAAGGCAATAAAACACTTATCAGAATCATAGAGTGTGATGCAACTGCTAAAAGGGGTGCTTGTTTCCACCCAACCATAGGCTCAGTCACTCCCAATAGATTTATTAGTGGCCACCCCCAATCTTAAGACATGATGCTTAGAGATTAAATCTCTTAATTTAAGCTCAATGAAAGTTAGGGAGGAAGGTTACTCTCCTTCTCCCAATACAAAAAATAGAAAAGGGCGAAGGTTACTCTCCTTCTCCTGGTTCAATCTCTAATTTTTGTGATCAGAACTTACTATTCCTCCTTCATTCCTTCCTCAAACCTGAGATTTTCCTATCTCATCTCTTCATTTTTTCTTTGCAGGTCTCCCTCTATCCACCACACTTCCTTGCTTGCCTCCCTCAACAATGTTGCGTGTGGCTCGAATTTCCCAGTCTGTGGTTAGGTCTGGAAGCCTTATCGATGGGCAGTCTGCCACATCCCTCATTAACTCTTGAGGAGGCCTTCCCACCTACCATCCTGACAGGAATTCATTCCTGGTTAGAGGGTTGTTCTAATCTGAGAAAATTAATTCTAGCATGGTACTGGTTCGGTGGAGGTTAGCGCAACCATTCCTGGTCCCCTCCACCACCTTCCAAAAAATTTCTGGTCTCTCTCTTAACACATCCTCTCTTTCAACAGTCATGCAACACGTAACCATTTTCTATTAAAAATAATCAGAATTTACATTCATCAACCTTCTACACAAGGTCCATCAAATCAAACATTCACACTTTTAAATTTTCCATAATATCTCGGCCCATATAGTTATATTTAGACACTGGGAGAAACACGGTGTTGCAATTCCCTCCCCCTTAAAGGAATCATCGTCCTCGATGTTCTATCTATCAACATGATATGTATGTACAGAAGTAAACAAAATTAAATGTGCATGTCTCATGGCATATTCCATTTCCCACGTAGCCTCATTTGGGCCAAAGTGTTTCCATTGCACCTTGACCTGTGAAATGGTTCAGTTTCTGAGTGAGGTCTCCTTCCTATCTAATATGGATTGGGGTTCTAGTAGGATTTCTCCCTCCGAATCCACTTGGATCACAGACTAGTCAATTATATGATTAGCATCATGTACATATTTCTTCAATAATGAAACATGAAAAACATTATGTGCCTTTACTGTGGGAGAAAGTGCTAGCCTATAGTCTACAGGCCTCACTCTATCTTAGACTTAAAAGGGTCCACAATACCAAGGTGCCAACTTGGCACAGGCTCCCATTCTCAAGGAACTCTTCCTGGGTCTAACTCTGAGATAGACATGGTTTTTGGTCTTGAATTCTCCGGGAGTTCACTTTCTGTCGATGTAACTTTTCTGGCTATCTTGAGAAATATTTAGATTTTGTCTTATCTGAACCACTTGTTGTTCCATTTCTTTCAGCATGGCAAGTCCGATTGTAATTCAATCCACTGGATTACTCTAGCTGATTGGAATCTTGCATTGTCTACCATAGAGGACTTCAAAAGGGATCATCTTCAAGTATTCTTGATAACCGTTGTTGTAGGCAAACTCTACCAATGGTAGGTAGTCTTCCCACTTCTTAGGCTGATGCATTACATGCATCCTTAGCATGTGTTCTACTATTTGGTTCACTCTTCCTGTTTTTCCATCAGTTTCAGGGTGGCAGGTTGTGTTGAACAACAATTTAGTCTCAAAACCAGCCATTAGGGATTTCCAAAAGTTTGAAGTAAAATTTGTATCTCAGTTAGATAAAATTTCCTCGGGCATGCCATGTAATATAAATATCTCCTTAATGAAGATGTTGGCAATATCTATGGCCTTGCAAGTTGATTTGACAGGAATGGAATGAGAATATTTACTCAGTTTGTCCACCATGACCATGATGGCATCATTTTGCTTGGTCGACTTTGGTAATCCAGTGATGAAATCCATGGATATGGTTTCCCATTTCCATTATGAGATCGGTAGGGGCTGTAATAATATTGATGGATGCCAGTGCTCTGCCTTAACTTTCTTTCAGATAGATAGTTAGCTATGTATTTCTTCAACACAAGCCAATAGAATTTTTTCCTAGTGGCCGTGATCATCTTTTGATATCCTAGGTGACCAGTATATGGTCTCTTATGTAGTTCATCCATTATGAACCTCTTCAAGTCATCACAGTTTAGGATATACAATCTATTTCATTAAGTCAGGAGACCTTCCTCAAGCATTTGGTAGCCTTCATACTTCAGCCCTGTAGGCTCTTGTCTTAGGTATGATATCACGGTCTTGAAGAATGCATCTGTCTCTTGTGCATTTCTGACTCTTTCCTTGATGTTCGTTTCATAGGCACTTACTGTTGCTAGATGAATCATTTTTATACTCCTGCTAAGGGCATCGACCACCCTATTTTCCTTTCATTTTATGTGTTTGATTTCGAAATTGAATTTACTTAGGAGATCCATCCACCTAGATTTCCTGGCATTGAGTTTTGGTTGATCAAACAGGTGTCTCAATCCACAATGATCTGTCATAAGAAAAAATATTCTACCCAGGAGGTAGTGCCTCCACATTTTTAAAGCATGTACTATGGAAACCAATTCTAGGTCACAGGTCACATAATTGATCTCATGCTCATTTAATTTCCTAGACATGTAGAAAATTAGATGTACCTCTTGCATAAGGACTCCTCCGAGTCCTTCCTTGCATGGATCTGTACACACAAAGAAATCATTATCCGGGTCTGTAATATTTAGCACGGGTGCATGGGTCAAGACGTATTTCAGTTCCTGAAATATTTCTTCACATTTTGATGTCCAAATGAATTTAACCCCCTTTTTCTGAAGGGTAGTGATTGGACAACCAATCTTGGAAAACCCTTTTATGAACCTTCTATAGTATCCCACTAATCCCATGAAGGATATAATATTGGATACATCCTTCAGGGTAGGCCATTCCATAATAGATCTGATCTTGTTGGGGTCTACTACCACTCCTTCCATAGAAATGGCATGGCCTAGGTAATGGACTTGCTTTTGAAAGAAGTCGCACTTGCTAAACTTAGCGTAGAGATGATGCTCTCTTAGTACTTGAAGTACAAGTCTAATATGTTCTTCGTGCTCCTCCCTATTCTTGGAGTATATTAGGATATCATCCATGAAAACCAATACAAATTTGTCCTAAAATTTGTTGAGTACATTATTCATCAAGCAAATAAAAGTGGCAGGGGATTTGGTTAACCCAAACGACACCACCACGAATTCATAGTGACCATACCTCATCTTGACGGTTGTTTTGTGGATGTCTTCATCATTAATCCATACTTGATCGTAGCCAAACCTTAGGTCGATCTTCGAGAAGATGGATGCACCTCCCAATTGGTCGAACAAGTCATCAATTCTTGGTAAGGGGTACTTGTTCTTTATGGTTTCCTTATTGAGTTGTCTGTAATATATGCACATTCAGAGTGTGCCATATTTATTTTTGACAAACAGGATAGGCACTCCCCACATAGATACACTGGGTCAGATGTAGCCTTTGTCCAACATCTCCTTTTGTTGTAGCTTGAGCTCAACCAGCTTTGGCGTGCTCATTCTGTATGGCGTTCTATATGTTGGTACTGCTCCTGGTGTAAGTTCTATTGAGAAGTCAATATCCCTTCTCGGAAGTAGACCTGGTACTTCTTATGGGAATACATCCTTGTATTCTCATAATATGGGGTAGTCCTCTAGGTTTGGTTTGTCATCCTCAACAGATTCCAATACGTGTATGGAATATAAGGAACACCCCTTTCTGCAATACTTTTTCATTTGAAGGTTTGATATTTTCCTCATTGAGACAGGCTTCTGAATCCCTTGGAGGGTCATCTTTATTCCTTCTTCATTTACACATTCTAAAGTTTTATGATAACAGTACAATTTAGTTTTGTAAGCAGCCAACTAATCCATACCAATCAACAAGTCATAATATCCCATGGGAAGTACGTTAAGGGTCGCTTGGGTGGGAAATCCACCCATGATGAATTGATAGGCTGGTATGACCTCTGCCACTTTTCTTTTGGTCCCAGTGGCTAATTGCACCAACCATGGTTTAACATGTCTAATTGGTTGTAGTTTACATTTATCAACAATATGAGGGGCCACATAATTCAAATTAGAACCTGGGTCAATTAAAATAGAAGCTAGATGGTTGGCTATCATACCTTCCAGCTCCATTATTGAAGTTTGGTGGTCAGCTTGATTATTGTCCAAGGCTGCATAGATTCGTGGCATGCTCCTAGCCACATCATTGACAGTGGTAGTTTCTTGGATATTGCAGACCCTCTTAATGTTCTGTTGTTTGTGAGGGCAGTCCCTTAATTTATGATCCTCTCCACAACCCCAACATTTTAAGGGTTCCTTTTTTAGGTTATCAGTATTTCCTGGGGCTGTATTAAAAGGTTTATTTCCACTTTGAGAGGGGAAATTTTTCTGAATACGCTTCTAGTAAGAAGGCTCCTTCTAGAATCTTTTCCATGTTTCTTGAATCTTGAGGATTTAAACCCTTTCTTATGGAATCCTGAACTACTCCTAGTGTTCCAGTCCTCACGAGGTCTTGTCTTACTCCCAAATTGTTCATAACAATACCTATCCTTCTGAATAGTTTCTTTTAAGGTATTTGGTTCGTCGAACTCAATCCTGTCCCGGTAGGTCTGAGGAACCCACTAATGAACCACTGCATTTTTACTTTTTCATCTTTTATGTAGGGTACATACCTTAGTAGTTCAAGGAATTTATTGATAAATTCATCTATGGTGAGCTACCCCAACCTGAGTTCATATAACTCCTTAGTCTTCCCATCCATGTATTTCTCTGAAAGATATTGCTTCGTGAAGTATTTCTCAAATTCTTTCCATGACAAGTCCTTCTCATGGACTCCTTTCATATTCCTAAGGTCTTCCCACCAAATGGAGGCCTTCTCATTTAGGTTGAAGATGGCTATTCGAGCCTTCAAGTTTTTAGAATAGTCATGGACTCTGAAGAATTTATTTAAATCAAGCAGCCAAGATTCAGCCTCTTCTCCCTTCTTAATCTCTCCATCGAAAGAGGGTGGTTTGGATTTCTTGAATTATTCAATATCATGATCTTTGGAACGCTTCTGCTTGTTTCCTTTCCTTCAAGAATGTGAGCTGGATCTGCTACTAGAAGATCCTTCAGAGTTACCAACTTCCTTTCTAGAGGACTCCACCAATGAGTGTTCCCTGCCTCCAGGTTGGGCCTTCTTCGAGGTACTTTTCCCAATTTGGTCACTTACGTAGTCATGTTTTTGGATCTCAAGTGGACTTTGACTTCTCTTCTTAAGTCGTTGGTCTACATGGCTGGTTGTAGGTTCATGCTATAGTTTCCTCTGTATGTCGGATAATATCTACAACAAGACCACGTTAATTTCTGTCTATTTTTCTTTCTCCTGTATCAATCTCTCGTTGTCAACCTTTCAACTCTGTAATTCGGCCCTGAGGCTCCTTACAGTTTCAGCTAGATCTGGAGGGGTTTCCACCTCCCTTCTTTTGTTAGATTCTTCATCTCTATTGTGGGAGCCATCCCTCGCTTCATGACACATCACCATCCTTTATTCTTGGAGTTTTCTCATGATTTATTGACTTCTCAAGTGTTGACAAAAACACTTTTTGTTAGCTAACCGTTTATTATTTCATGAACAATACATGGTTCAATTTCTTAAATGCATACACATAGTAGAAAGTTTCATTATTTTCTTTAATAACATTTTTAATCAGACTTTTTAAGAAAGAGGTAAGGTAGAGTGTCATTCTTTTAAAATTACTCCAAATAGAGTTTTTAAAACGACTTGTCCGTGAGCCCAAGCAGGACAAGTGTTGTAACCATGCTCTGATACCAATTTGTAACACACCCAAGATGGGGAAAAGGAAAATAAGAGAAGATTAATATTCATCCTCCTTATAGGAACAAATCCTCTTACTCTCTACGGGTTCTAATTTGGAGAGTACATGACTCATCCCAAGCCTCCAGTCAAGATTCTCCGAATCTAAATCAAACGAGACTTTGAGACCATGATAGTATCATCTCTAAATCAGACATAGGCCCTTTCGACGTTTGTTGCAGGTCTTATGATACTCATGACCTTCTCCTTTGTGCTTCAACGAAGGCTTGGAGTTGGATTTAGCCCCTTTTCTCTTGGCCTCTCCTCAATGTGACCTTGGTGATTACCATGAAATTGCGGGCACAACCACAAGCGGTTTGGGGTCAAACTACTTTTGGGCCCGCAATCTTCCTCAAGTCTCCATGTGTCCTCCTGATGAAACCACGGTTTGAATTGCGGCCCACACTCGATATTTTCAACTTAGCGCAACTCATGTCCTCACAATGCTATGTGATCATCGATCTCTCGATCTTGATGATGCTTTCTGAATTGATGGTTCATATCTGCACCTATGAAATCTATAGACCATATCTATCCCTCCTAGATCAACGAGTGTGATCTCTTCACAATTTCGGACTTCAAGGTTTTAAAATATCAAACCATGCTTCTTTCATACTTCATACTTCAGAAGTTGACGATCTACAAACACCTGTCCTTCTCAATCAACGGTCTTTCTTCCACTTTGAGTGATTGACCATTTAACCTAAATCAACGATCCTCCAACCCTCTTCTCGATCGATAGTCGATATCTCCTTCGGGTTTCGAACTTTTGAGATCTCAAATATCAGACATTGTTTTTCCCAATGATCTTTAACCAAAGGCTACAATCCTTTGACATGTGTCCTCCTAATATGACGATCAAGGATTACTTCGGGTCTTCACCCAGAGCTCACATATTTGTGCCACATTTCTTTTGAATCCAATAGATATGAATTCACTTCAGGACTTTACCCGGAGTTCACAGATTCATGCCATGTCTCCCTTAGATCTGTCGATCCAGGTTCACTTCAGGTCTTCGGGCCTTCGGGTTTCAAAAATCTCAATTCTCAAACTGAAACCCCACTACAATATTCCTGAAGCTCTTGATCTATTGACAAGTGTCCCCATGCCAATCGACGACTCATGGCTCTTTGGCTCTTCGGGCTTCGGGTGTTTCAACACTTCGACCTTCACCTTCCTCTAGATCTTCTAACCTATCGACACGTGTCCTCCTGGATAAAACAGTCCATATTTGCTTTGACCCTTCGTATTTTCACGCTTCGAGAGTCTCAAGTTTCAAACTTGCCACCTCTCAAATAGATTCCTCTGAATTCCATGATATGTTGCCACATGTCCCTCTAGATTAAGTAGCCCAGATTCACTTCAGGTCTCTAGGGTTTGTGAATTTCAACTTTTAACCAAAACCCCTTGAAAAAATTACTCTGGATTCCACGATCCGTCGCCATGTGTCACTCTCAACGATGGATCATCCCAAACTACTTCAGGACTTCATAACTTTGCTAAGTCCTCTTCTCCTGCATATGCAAGGTACTAAGGTTTTTGTACCTTGTTTAGATCAGACGATTGTTGAACCTTTGCGATGTAATCCAATGACCACTGTCGCTCCTCCTCCTCCTATGCTTTTGACTTACTCTGGCTTAGAAGGTTATCTAAGTGCTCAAAGGATTCGACCTTTTCTCCTCCTATGGGCTCGTCTCGTGGATTTCGTCTACATTCCTGAAATCGCTATCTCTTCTGAGCTTGATCTCTTTGAAGGTTTTCGCCATCCCACACACTCCTTTCATTTTAGGGATCATTTCAAACTCATATCGAAGGTAAATGACGATTGGCAGCTCACAGGGATTATGGGTTCCCAACATGTGGGTTCTTTGCCAAGGAGTTCGATCTCCGCAATATGGAAAGTGCTTGCTTGATTATAGTATAACCGGGTGTTAAGAACCTGAATAGATCTACCAATATAATCACCACAAATACTGAATACACAATAGATCCACAAAGCAATATAGAAGAAACCACACTTTATTATTATCAAACCCTTAAGGTAGGGCAACACCATACAATGGATCCTATTATGGAAGGGATCCTCTCATGTTCACTTGCCTCTTCGAGGGGGCATCCTCCTATTGAGCTTCAGCTCCAAATACAATATTTCTATTCATGTCTCATTACATTGCTTGAACCCCTTTATATAGTTCTATCATCACCTAAGAACATTCTAGAGGAGGAATCTTCTAGAACTAGAACCTTCTAAGAAATCCTCTTACATTTATTATATCTAACTACCATAGTGGGCCTTATTTAATAATATAGTGGACCTAGTCCACCTTACATTGAATGAACTCCACTATTATCACTATGGGCCCTCTGGCCCCCCCCACTACCTCTCTAGCTACCTTACATTCCATCCCCCTTATGAAAGCGTTGTCCTCAACGCTTGATGTACAACCATATACCAGGGTCCCATGGATAATTGTGGACCGCAATGCTGAAGAAGACTAAAGAACCAAAGTCCCATGTAGAAAGGAAATCCAACATGCTGAAGGAGTCCAACCACCATTGTAAGCCCGGGTCCCATGTCCAAGTGCTCATGTGAACTCCCTGTAAAAGATTTTGGAACCCAATAACCAACTCCAAATGATGCTCCAAAGACTGACACCTATCATGTGGATCCAAATGAGAAGATCCATCCACATAGTGGAAAATGGTCATAGCAGAATCTGGAAGGAATAATACCACTGT